>OZ024910.1:85614458-85650105 GCA_964017125.1 Flabesymbios commensalis
GAGGTAGCGTGCTTGGCCTCAGACCTCCAGGGCTCGATTTTTAAATCCTCTCTCCGGAGGGCAGTGTCATCTCATTTATCTCACCATTCTCAGGAGGTTCTCTTGGTCCAGTTTAGTCTATATGTGCACAAAGGTGGCCTGAAACCTCATTCATTCATTCATTCATTAAATTTGTTGATCCGCTTAATATTAATTGTTAACCCGTCAAATACAGCTCACGTATGGTTTACTCCACCCTAATTTAAATAACAATCACAATGGCTGGTCTTGTCATGTGATTACTTGACTACGTGTAATGAAAGGGATTTTAACTGGAGAAAAAGAGAAACGATGAATGTTATACCATGTATGATTATGTTAAAATATGACAATGCAAGATTATAGTACTAAAATGCATTCTGTCCATAATAGACATTAAACCAAATATTTAATGACAATACTATTTACGCCAAATGGTTTTACCTCTCAGATCCGTGTTTTATATTTTTTATCATTTATTATTCAATATAAATAAACACTTACCATTCCACTTCATTTTAAACCAGTGCTTAAACTACCCCCTCCCTGAGCAGGTTTAACTTTCGGGCGATAAACTGCCCGGTTTAAACCATATTTGGCTTAAACTTATTCTGCGCATACGGTTTAACGCTAAACTCATGTTTACTCCAGTAGTTTGGTTAAACCAGTCTAAAACTTGGTTTGTGAATACGGCCGATAGTCTATAAAGTATAAGTTTTTTTTAAATGATGTTCCCTTTAATAAATATTCTAATGTGTTTTTAATATTATCAAAATGTTCTTTCAACAAGTGTTATGTTGCTTATGGGTGTTCATAACCAGTTTATAACTGCTGTAGTACAGTACAACGCTGTTCCTAGTGTCATTTGATTATTTAGTTTTAGCAAATGGTCACAGTTCTAGTGACCATTCATTTTTTTTCTAATAAATGTGATAGCTTAACCATCATTAATAGTTTTCGCTATAATTAGAGATGTTGATGTATTTCAGATTTCCAGCATATCTTTATGAGCAGCAAGAACCACAATATGATCCATCTGGACTGAAGTGAGCGCGGCTTACATCAAACAGTCTGTGTTTTAAGGAATAATAATAATAATAATACTGACTGCTGGTAATTATCTCAAGTGACAGTTCCAATATTATTGTTAGACACTTAAAATATGAGCCAGAAACTAGACACATCGCGCCTTTGTATTATTGTGTATTATGTTTCTAAAAATAGATCTTAGAGTGATAGAATAATGTGTTGCATGTTGTTACATATTATTGAGGAATTAGTTAAAGTATTAAATTGTATAAAGTCTCACTCATCACCATGTCTGCTTGTGTCACAGATACTAGATATTTTCTGAGGGTGCATCATCGTGTACTACTTTTCTAACAATGATCTATTTCATAATGCTTGAAAATTGTGTAGCCTTTTGTAATGGCTTACATATTATTGCTGGATTGTTGAATTTTCAAATTGTATGGAGTGTCGCTTATCACCATGCTTGTCTTCCAAGTCTAGTACGTAGCAGTAACCATGGTAGCACATTGGTTCAAAATATAAGAGAGAATGGTGAATTGTGGTGTTTATTTGATTTGAGGTCATCTCGGGGTCACAATCACACCTGATGTCATGGGCTCTCTGGTAATTGTGTTTGTACGGCCGTTAGTCTCATGTTATCAAGGCCTCTGGTGACACCACATGTGGTGGCTGTGTGGTTTGAAGTCATTCCGGGGTCACAATCACATCTGATTTCATAGGCCCTCTGGTAATTGTGTGTGTGCGGCTGTTAGTCTCATGTTATCAAGGCCTCTGGTGACACCATATGTGGCTGTAAAGTTTGAGGTCACCTTGGGGTCATAATCACACTTATTGCAATTTGTATTTGTTAAAATTTTTTTTTTATATTTTTGACTTTGGAATTGACTTCTTGACCTTGAAAATGACCATGAATCATTCAAATAATATCATAGATGGATTATCCGGTCAAAATCGCATCAAAAAGAGGTATTTGTATTTGTTAAAAATCATATTTAAAAAAATGACCTTAAAATGGACCTTTTGACCTTGAAGATGACCTTGAATAGTCAAGATAATATCAAAACTGGATTGTCCAATCAAAGTCACACGAAATGAGTTATTACATTTCTCCTAGCACGATTGTTGCAAAATCATATTTGACCTCGAAATGGACCTTAAATTGAAAACATGCCCAAACTTTTCGAGCTGGCACTCATCGGATTTGAATTCAGCATATGCTAATTACATAGAAACTGCATAAACAACATTGTATAAGTAACAAAGCAAGGTCATATCATCTCTAACTTGGAATAGAAGTTCTAAAATGGGCACCAATCAGACGAAAATTATGTCGCGTCAAGTTTTTCTATATGTTTTCATGTTATATAGGTATTGTACTCTATGAAACCGTGTGATGGCATTCTCACAGCATTGAATATTTTGATATAACGAATCTATCAAAAAGTGGTTTTAAGTTATCTCAAATCTATTATTAGGACCGGCCTTAGGACGGTATCCTATTAAGTTTATTTTGCCTGAGTTTGTGTCCTATTTAGGGGAAAGAGGGGTGCTGTGTGTGGGAAACGGTTGACATTTCTGTACACCAGTCCTTATGAATAATACCGTTTGAGGTCCCTAGGTTAAGAAATTTCGTGTTTAAAAAGTCTTCAGAAAAAAAAGATATTCACGATTATATTCGTGGTTAAGGGCTTGAAGGGTTTTGGTTGGAATAATGTTGGCCCAGCGTCGCAGACGGTGGCCCAACATCTTTTCACAATTGGCCCAGTGTATCGTGTTATCTGGGTAGTGGCCTTTCGGGGCATAAAACGTCACCCGCATGGCAGTCAGAGCAAACACGGAACAATCACCCAATTCTGTTTCAATGTTTGGGCCAGCGTCGAATACAATTAATCGGCATTAAACCAGTAATGGCCAACATTGAACCGGTATTGGGTGGGTAGGCCTACATTGTGTGTAAGAGGTACATCGCATAGTCACGTACACTGACTTATCATCAATGGTGGTGGAAGGAATAGGCCTACATTACATATTTATGTAAGTTAATAATAAATAGTAGTTGATCAAAGGTCAAGGCTATTATTAAAGATAAAAAAATCAGGTCAAACATGCCTAATTCAGTATTGTCTGTATATTACATCCTACACAGGCTGAACCTGTATTCATTGTCTTATAATCTAGGCTTTTGTTACGAAATGCCATGATCTAAATATGGGTGAACTAGATAACCTGTTGCTCACTTATTCTCGCTCCAAATTTGGCCCACTTGACAGTGTATATTTGATGTTGTGGAAGATAAAGGGGTTTTTATATGCTTTGAATGGTGTATCAATGGATTATACTCTGAACTTTGAAGTACTTACTCTAGCAGCTCTCCCATGTGGAGTATCAGGCTCGAGGGGCGGAAGAGGCTGGCAGACTTAGTCGACCAGCTGACTCTTGAACGCTGCCACAGTTTATGATTCGATGGCAGCTGCTGATTTACTAACCCAATATTAAGCCATCATATGCGACGCTGGCACATCATTAAATCACCATTTGTGTGCTGCATTCACCCAACGCTTCCCCAACGTTTACACAGCATCTACAATGCCGGGTCGCTATTGAGGCAGCACTCAGCCAACACAACACATCAGACAGAGATATGTTATGGACAAAATGTATAGGCCCTAATCAGGGGAAGAATTAGGCTAATTGAAATTTAAACGTCAATTAGCCAGCCTCTGTGTCAAGGCATATGTTTGTATTGTGCAAAATATGAAGTGTATTCATCAATAGCAAGATGGCCTGCATTTAACTATGGCATACGTGTACCGTTCTTGTGATATAAGAGTATAACTGCTGACAGACATATTAGACTGCGCAATGTATTCCTGCTTTGTTGCTTCCATCCCGAACACTATCACATGGTTCTCAATCTGAAACTGATGACACGAAACTTGTTTCCTCTAATCGTCGAAGCCAGAATATTAGCCCTACTAAGCTTTTTTTCAAGTTAGCGGTTGAAAAAATGTTCACCTAATGATGAACCACAACATTAAACCAACATTGGGTCGACGTGTGTTTAGGGGGCGGGGGCCCTGGTGCAGTGGTTAAAGCTGCCTGCTTGTAAAGTCGGAGATCGCGGGTTCGAAACCCACTCTTGTCTTCAAGTTTTAAAGAAACGAAATGTTTCTTCTCCACTCACTCGTAAAAATTCAATATTGTGGGGAACCTCCGTGACCGAGAGGTAGCGTGCTCGGCATCAGACCGTCAGGGCTCGTATTTGGAATCCTGTGTCTGGAGGGCAGTGCCATCTCATTCATCTCACCATCCTCCGGATGTTCTCCTGGCCCAGTTTAGCCTACTATGTGCACAAAGGTGGCCTAAAACCTCATTCATTTCATTTCATTTTTCTGCATATTAAAAGTGTTTATGCTCCTTGGCTGAGATATCGGCAAACAAGCTTTTAAACATTCGTTGATTTAATGTCTGCACCACCACTTTTAATACGTTTTTAAGATCACGATTGGAAAATATTAACAATTGAAAATTCCAATCGAGCTGTAATGAACAGTATAAACAACGTTCATTTTGTTCGAATTTCTGGAGTCTATAAACAACATCCAGCTCCCCGTCTGGAAACGAAGTGTCAGACATGTGCCCCGTCTAAGCATTAGAATGACGTAGGCCTACTTTGTGTCTCCCCGTCTAAGCATTAGAATGACGTATCATAAGACCCATCTGACCCATCATAAGACCTAATCACTTGTAAACCCAAAATTGAAAGTTGACCCAAACTTGGTTTTAAGTTGGCCCACTGTTAGCCATGATGGCCTAACATCAGACCAACATCGTGTCAACGTAGGCCGTATTTGTCGTCTGCATGGTTTGATCCTGCTATTAATCATACCATACTCGTGTTTAGCCCTTAAAGGGTTAACATATTTATATCTAAGACTGTAGGTGGGTCATGACTTCTTGCCATTCACAGCTGATCCCTCTTGTTCCATATCTAAGACTGTAGGTGGGTCATGACTTCTTGCCATTCACAGCTGATCCCTCTTGTTCCATATCTAAGACTGTAGGTGGGTCATGACTTCTTGCCATTCACAGCTGATCCCTCTTGTTCCATATCTAAGACTGTAGGTGAGTCATGACTTCTTGCCATTCACAGCTGATCCCTCTAACATATTTCATATCTAAGACTGTAGGTGGGTCATGACTTCTTGCCATTCACAGCTGATCCCTCTTGTTCCATATCTAAGACTGTAGGTGAGTCATGACTTCTTGCCATTCACAGCTGATCCCCCTAACATATTTCCTATCTAAGACTGTAGGTGAGTCATGACTTCTTGCCATTCACAGCTGATCCCTCTAACATATTCATATCTATGACTGTAGGTGGGTCATGACTTCTTGCCATTCACAGCTGATCCCCCTAACATATTTCCTATCTAAGACTGTAGGTGGGTCATGAATTCTTGCCATTCACAGCTGATCCCTCTTGTTCCATATCTAAGACTGTAGGTGGGTCATGAATTCTTGCCATTCACAGCTGATCCCTCTAACATATTTCAAATCTAAGACTGTAGGTGGGTCATGACTTCTTGCCATTCACAGCTGATCCCTCTTGTTTCATATCTAAGACTGTAGGTGGGTCATGATTTATTGCCATTCACAGCTGATCCCTCTAACATATTTATATCTAAGACTGTAGGTGAGTCATGACTTCTTGCCATTCACAGCTGATCCCCCTAACATATTTCCTATCTAAGACTGTAGGTGAGTCATGACTTCTTGCCATTCACAGCTGATCCCTCTAACATATTCATATCTAAGACTGTAGGTGGGTCATGACTTCTTGCCATTCACAGCTGATCCCTCTTGTTCCATATCTAAGACTGTAGGTGGGTCATGACTTCTTGCCATTCACAGCTGATCCCTCTTGTTCCATATCTAAGACTGTAGGTGGGTCATGACTTCTTGCCATTCACAGCTGATCCCTCTTGTTCCATATCTAAGACTGTAGGTGGGTCATGACTTCTTGCCATTCACAGCTGATCCCTCTTGTTCCATATCTAAGACTGTAGGTGAGTCATGACTTCTTGCCATTCACAGCTGATCCCTCTAACATATTTTATATCTAAGACTGTAGGTGGGTCATGACTTCTTGCCATTCACAGCTGATCTCTCTTGTTCCATATCTAAGACTGTAGGTGGGTCACGACTTCTTGCCATTCACAGCTGATCCCTCTAACATATTTCATATCTAAGACTGTAGGTGAGTCATGACTTCTTGCCATTCACAGCTGATCCCTCTAACATATTTTATATCTAAGACTGTAGGTGGGTCATGATTTCTTGCCATTCATAGCTGATCTCTCTTGTTCCTATCATACTTTGCTTTACATGTATAATGTGATAATTACTACTTGCAGAAGCATAGAGATAGCAAATGGAATAAACCACACAATGGTTTCGTTGAAGAAAATGTATAAATCTATAATAAAAATACTTCAATGTTAAGTGTTAACAGCATTGGATGACGTAGTATATGGAATTTTAGATTGTATAGCCAGTATTATGCATTATATATAATACATACATATACATATTACATGTGTAATAGTATATAACAGAAAGTGAGGAGTTAAGCCGCATGGCATATATTTCCTCTAATTATGTATACATTTTGTTTGTGTGTGCAAGTGCAGTAATATCTTCAGAATGTGAGATACACCAAAAAAACAATGCATTTTACTTCCGTATACAATGTATATCACTAACAGGCAAAAGGCACTGCCGTAAATTAAATTTATAATGGAGAAAATTAGATGAAATGTTAATTTTGGATTTGATATTATTCCAAATCTTAACTCACGAATATCTTACTGTTCTATAAACCATTTTTAAAATTCCAATCGGTATGTTTGAAGATGATCGTGTAGGGTATGTATGTATTTGACTGTTTGTTGTGAACATAGACGAAAAAAATTCGGGAAGCGTATTGTTGTCAAATTTATACATAAATATATGCACCGTCAGAATATATAATTTTGAAAGTGTTAGAATTTTCATATCTTTAAATAAATCTGAAGTGTGAGCAATATAACATGAAAAGGTAATTAATCTTATGACCCTTTTTTGTAGTCTATATAGTGGTAATAAATATTTGTCAAATGTGTTGCCCCACACCTCTATACAATACGACATGTAGGGCAAGATGAATTGTATAATGTTACAAGTGTTGATCTATTTAACAAAGTCCTAGATTTGCAGATGATACCAATACTTTTAGAGAGTATGCCTCTGATATATTTTATTAGTTCTGACCAATTTAATGTACTATCTATATGTACACAAAGGAATTTAGTTGAATGTACTCTGTCAATTGGAATATTATCAATTTTAATGTCTTGATTTATTTCATTATATTTGTGTATGCTATGACCATGACGATGGTGATTGTATATTATTATTTACATAGTAGGTAGATTTTGCCACACTTACTATGTAAAGTAACACTCCATGACGATGGTGATTGTATATTATTATTTAGTTGGTTGATTTTGCCACACTTGCTATGTAAGCTAACACTCCATGATGATGGTGATTGTATATTATTATTTACATAGTTGGTAGATTTGGCCACACTTGCTATGTAAGGTAACACTCCATGATGATGGTGATTGTATATTATTATTTACATAGTTGGTAGATTTGGCCACACTTGCTATGTAAGGTAACACTCCATGATGATGGTGATTGTATATTATTATTTACATAGTTGGTAGATTTGGCCACACTTACTATGTAAGGTAACACTCCATGATGATGGTGATTGTATATTATTATTTACATAGTTGGTAGATTTGGCCACACTTGCTATGTAAGGTAACACACCATGACGATGGTGATTGTATATTATTATTTACATAGTTGGTTGATTTGGCCACACTTGCTACGTAAGGTAACACTCCATGACGATGGTGATTGTATATTATTATTTAGCTGGTAGATTTTGCCACACTTGCTATGTAAGGTAACACTCCATGATGATGGTGATTGTACATTATTATTTAGTTGGTAGATTTGGCCACACTTGCTATGTAAGGTACCACTCCATGACGATGGTGATTGTATATTATTATTTACATAGTAGGTAGATTTGGCCACAGTTGCTATGTAAGGTAACACTCCATGATGATGGTGATTGTATATTATTATTTACATACTTGGTAGATTTGGCCACACTTGCTATGTAAGGTAACACTCCATGACGATGGTGATTGTATATTATTATTTAGTTGGTAGATTTTGCCACATTTGCTATGTAAGGTAACACACCATGACGATGGTGATTGTATATTATTATTTACATAGTTGGTAGATTTTGCCACACTTACTATGTAAGGTAACACTCCATGACGATGATGATTGTATATTATTATTTAGTTGGTAGATTTTGCCACATTTTCTATGTAAGGTAACACACCATGACGATGGTGATTGTATATTATTATTTACATAGTTAGTAGATTTGGCCCACACTTGCTATGTAAGGTAACACACCAGGACGATGGTGATTGTTTATTATTATTTAGTTGGTAGATTTTGCCACATTTGCTATGTAAGGTAACACTCCATGATGATGGTGATTGTACATTATTATTTAGTTTGTTGATTTTGCCACATTTGCTATGTAAGGCAACACACCATGATGATGGTGATTGTATATTATTATGTAGTTGGTAGATTTGGCCACACTTGCTATGTAAGGTAACACTCCATGACGATGATGATTGTATATTATTATTTAGTTGGTTGATTTTGCCACACTTGCTATGTAAGGTAACACACCATGATGATGGTGATTGTATATTATTATTTACATAGTTGGTAGATTTGGCCACACTTGCTATGTAAGATAACACTCCATGACGATGATGATTGTATATTATTATTTAGTTGGTAGATTTGGCCACACTTGCTATGTAAGGCAACACTCCATGATGATGGTGATTGTATATTATTATTTACATAGTTGGTAGATTTGGCCACACTTGCTATGTAAGGTAACACTCCATGATGATGGTGATTGTATATTATTATTTACATAGTTGGCTAGATTTGGCCACACTTGCTATGTAAGGTAACACTCCATGACGATGATGATTGTACGGCCTATGTTGCATTCCCGCACATAATTGGTGATTGTATATTTTAATTGATCTTGAAAGTAGACCGTGCAAGTTATGTTGTGTGAAATTATACTTAGTGATGATGCATGTTGTACATAATAGTCATCAATATCCCATTTTTTCGATTTAAATACACCATTTAAATTGTGAAATGTTATGATGCAGGTTTTATCAAAATATTACGGACATATTTATATATATATGAAATCTCCATCAAGCTGCTTAGGTCGGTAGTGATCAACACCTTGGAAGAGATATGTAGTCTATTCTCATTATCTGTACTATGAAATAGAAAACTTGGTACTAGTTATAAGCAGGTATCCCACAGGCCTGTCGTTCAAATAACAATAGATGACAGCCATGTTAGACTATCTAGTTGGTCATGATTACCAATAAATGACACAAAATGTGCGGTTTTATGGAGAGATATGCCCTGAAAAAAATACAACTCGATTAAATTTTGAAAGCCGACTTGCGACCATCATTGACTTTAATATGTGTAATATCTGGAGAACCGTACCAGATAGCTAGACCATTAATATAAAATGTTTCAGAAAAGGATATGCCCAGCAAATTTTCAACTTGATAAAATTTAAAATGGCCGACTTTGGGCCATTATTGACTTTAATATCTGTGATATACATGGCAAGCTGTGCTAGACAACTAGACCATTACTGTTAATGATAAATGAAATGTAAGAGTTCAGAGACAGAGGGATGCTGAAAAATATCTATCACTATCATGTTATGTTTATTGTATATTGCTATTGAACTATAGACCATATAGTGTATAGTTGATTAGTAAATGGAATGAGAATGAACACCACAATCATTGTTTATCCTCTGTGTGAAGTCATTATATATCTTCTATAAGGACATTTATATAATTCATTATATGTTATATATTAATATAATTATTATGATGACATTTATATAATTCATTATATATTATCAAGGAATCTCAATATAGATTCCTTGATATTATATATGTATATCTTTATTATAATGACATTTATATAATTCATTACATATTATATATTTATATGTTCATTATAATGACATTTATATAATACATTATATATTATATATTTATATGTTTATTATAAAGACATTTCTTTAATTCATTTTACATTATATGTGTATTATAATGACATTTGCATAATTTATGTGCGTTATCATGACTAATTATAGGCTGGTAATATAATGTTCATGTCAGTGGTGTGTAAATATGTCATATAACACATGTCACCATTCATGTGTAGTATTCTTTTTATAATTCAGTCTTACTTTTGGTGGAACAACATCACTACAATGTTCACTGTGATATAACATAAAGTGTTTCATTCTGTAGGAAAATAAAATATAGATTCATTGCAAAAATGTTTGTCTTCAATCATATTGCAGCTACCATTAGTAATTCTCCCCGTATGTTGCCTATTAACTGTTGTGATTTTAAAAAGTAAAACGTAGGTTTTCTTGCAGTTCATAATAAGTGTACACTCTAGTGTATTTATTATGTGTACTCTAGTGTATTTACTCTAACTATATTGCACACAATGAAATATCTCCGATTAGATACAAATGACTAACGGCAGCCATCTTACAATCATTCAATATTGTGGGGGTCATTTTTTGTCTAAGATTTTGCTCTTTGTCCGCCTTTTAATTTATTTTGAATGAAAGGTTTTTATGTATCCTGCTCCAATTTGTTCCGCAGGTTGCTAATGACCATTTCTCGTACAAGTTCATTGACGGCTGAAAACAAAATCAAACTGGCCAATCTATCGAGATTTATGGTATTTTACGTCGTTCATTTAACCTTGTGGGCGCGATAATTTAAAAAGTTCAATAACAACACATTCTTAGCTCCCGCCGGGCTCCATCCCTCCGATACAAATTGAAAATGGCAAATCTATCGAGATTTATGGCATTTTACGTCGTTCATTTTACCTTATGGGTAAGATAATTTCAAAAGTTCAATAACAAGACTTTCTTAGCTCCCGCCATCACCTAAGGTGTGATGGAGGGAGTTATGGAATCGGGCTCCATCCATCCGATACATCTTTCGCCTATAACTTTTGAAGAAAATAAAACAGGATGATAATATTTGGTATTTGGGTCACTTCCGGGTGAATAATGAACTTGCTAAAATATTTTTTATCTCAAATCAATATGCAAGGTCACAAATGAGATTGAAGGATGATTGGCGGTCCGTCCACTTTTCGTTTCGGGAGCAAATCTCAGGATCTACTTGTCCGATTGCCAACTTTACACACAACACCTCTAGGTGGTCTGGTTGTGTACTTTGGGGTAACTAAACTTTGACCTACTTTTGGTTCAGTGCTATGACATATCTAGATGTTTCGACACACTCCGTTACCGGAGCAGATCTCGACAACTACTAGGTGGATTTCAGCCATATTGCACAAACATGGGCTGTACGTTTTTAGTTGTGCCTTTTCAAGTTTGTGTACCTTGACCTACATGTTGACCCAGCACTTTGGTATAATTTAAAACATTAGTATATCCAATTAAAATATCATGAAAATCGTTCGATATGGCTTTACAATTACTATAAAATAAAATGTGAGGTTTCAGGGGAGGGTGCACCCAACAAATTTAACTTGATCGAATTCTAAATTGCCGAATATCGTGCTAGATAGCTAGACCGTTGCTATAGGAATCAAGTTTGGATATTGAAATGTGTTGGATTCTCATGTTATTGGACGTAGCCCTGGGCGTCAGGGGCCACGAACCCTCGCCCAGGGCGGAGTCCAAAAACATGAGAATCCAACACATTTCAATGAAAAGGATAAAGCTAAAAGATTGAATTCCAAGGCCATGAATTGCAACAGGGTTGATAGAAAATGGGACAATTTGGCTGTTCCGAGGACTGAACACACCCCTGCTGTTTGACAATTTTATAGGTTCACTGCTGCTTTTCTTTGCACCACATAGTCTACAAGTGTTTACGTGGTACAGTGGTAAGTAGACATGCCTAGAGAGCCAGAGTTCCATGTTCGAATCCGATCATGGATTTTTTTTTTTTTTAGGAATGAAGGACTATTTTTACTTATGATATAAATCTGATAAATTATTTCTATGTGACTGACAAGAATGTTTGGCATAACTCCATTTTAATAGTTAGGCCTAGTCTATAGATACAGTACAGGCTACATGGTAGCCTAACAAGTAGGCTAACAGTAACACAAACTTAACAGTAGGCCTATTACAGTAACAGTAGCCTAACAATATTAGTAATTAAACTACAGTGACACGGACACGTAGACGACCAAGTAAACACATTTGTACAATGTTGGACCAACGTTGAAGAGGTTGGGCCGACGTTGTACAAATGGTGTTATAGAAATGTTTTGTGTTTGCTGGGGAGTGGCCTGTAGGCCCACTAGGCACTACTCTGTAGGCTAGGCCTACAGGCTACAGTGTAGTCTATTCGACAAAGCCTATAGGGCCTACTTGCCAAGTGTCTTACTTTACTTGGAACCATTCAAGAACAATTAGATCTAGGCCTATAGGCCTACTAGGGGCGGATCCAGGATTTGAAAAAGGAGGGGGCGCAGGCCAATTTAGGGGACTTTTTAAAGAATTTGGCGCAAAAACGGGGCGGCGTGCGCCCCCTGCGCCCCCCTCTGTATCCGCGCCTGCCTACCATGAATGATTATACAACGATCCTAATATAGAAAAATAAGTGAACAGTCTGTGCCAGTGGCAGTGGTTACCAATGCAGATGCCAGACCATTTGACATGTAGGCCTAGTCTAAAGGCAGCAATTCTGGACTTTAATTCAAACCAAATAGGCCTAGTTTTATAAAGGGACGTCGTAAGTTACATTGGCACAGATCTTGTCAATTTAAAAATAAAATGGTCCCTATCAAATACGATTCTAATTGTAAGCCTAACGTTACAGACATGACAGAACTACCGAAGTTGTGCTAATGTGAGGGGAGACTGGAACAGCCAGATATATGACGTCACTCAGACTGACATGTGTGAGCTAACACATGTCGGGGGCTGACATGTGTTGTAGAATATAGAATGACTTCTAAAGAGACACCCATGTTATAATATAAAGCAAAATGTGAGGGATATGTCCTGGAAATTCAACTCCGATCAAATTTAAAATAACTGACTTTCAGCAATTATTAATAATAATATGCATAATATATGGCAAACCGTGGTAGATAACTAGACCACTACTACAAAACAAGTATTAGTGATTTTAGACTGACTTATTCTCTATCTTGTCGACTGTGACACTGGTGTGAGTGCCACATGTTATTAATCTAGCTCCCTTAACACCCAAAGTGTTGCATGTGGAACTCATTTGAGTGCCACTTGTAACACTTGAGCTGATTGGCTTAATGCTGGGTCAGCGTGGCAGATGTAGGACGAACATTAATCTAAAGTAGGTGTTATTAATATAGCTCGCCTTGCACCCAAAGTGTTACAAGTGAACACTAATTTGAGTGCACGTGTATTAATATAGCTCGCCTGACACCCGAAGTGTTACATGGGAACACTAATTTGAGTGCACGTGTATTAATATAGCTCGCCTGACACCCAAGGTGTTACATGTGACACTCATTTGAGTGTTGCGTGTATTAATATAGCCCGCCTAGCACCCAAAGTGTTACATGTGACACTAATTTGAGTGTCGCGTGTATTAATATAGCTCGCCTAGCACCCAAAGTGTTACATGTGACACTAATTTGAGTAGACGTGTATTAATATAGCTCGCCTAGCACCCAAAGTGTTACGTGTGACACTTATTTGAGTGCACGTGTTATTAATATAGCCACTGACATGGGTGCCACATGTTCTTAATATAGCTCCCCTAGCAAGGTGTTGACTGTGACACTGATTTAAGTGGCACATGCAACACTTTATCTACTAATATACCTGTTTATGTTTATAGGTAAACCCCAAGTGGCTCTTCTCTGTAAGCCGCGCGGTGATTTCTGTGACACTGATTTAAGTGGCACATGCAACACTTTATCTACTAATATACCTGTTTATGTTTATAGGTAAACCCCAAGTGGCTCTTCTCTGTAAGCCGCGCGGTGATTTCTGGGAGGGTGGCTCCCATGCTAGCGACCTTGTGTCTTAATGGAGGTCTCTAAAACCATCCTGTAAAAACTCACTTGTATTATTTCATTTGAGTGGACTACACCTTTAAAACACACAGTTTAGGATATCCTACCGTGGACTGACAGATAACACACTATAAACAATTTATTTTAAAAGCACCTTCAGTTAAGAAATGACGTTGTGTCGCGCTACCGCGACTCACAACTTCAAGTGAATGAAAATTACTCATATTTGTTTAGTTTGGAAAAAAACATTTGATCAGCTGTGAAAGGGTTGATATATCGTTACCTCCCAGCAAACAAGAGACGTCCACCCAATGTTGGTTTAATGCTGGTCCATCGTCTGCGACGCTGGCCCATAAAAAAAGACAAATCAGGTGCACCTTCCAAAATCCTCCCGAATTGGAATTACTATATGCTGTCTTTTGCTCTTATCTCGTCCTTGGATATGAAAGGGTGATATTTTTGACTGGACTTTGATAATGGAGGTAGCTTATTATTTAAGCACCACTATACTAGTTTGAGATTGGTGCGAATCGAACAGGGCCTTACGACATCAAGTGCAACCATCAATACTTCCCAGAAAAAGTGATACATTAGCCCAATGTTGGTTTTATGTTGGCCCACCATCCTCGACGTTGGGCCAACATCAAACCAACATTGGTTGGCTGCGCTCTCACCACAAGGTGAAGGGAAATCCTATGATTTTACAAAGTAGTAATAGTTATGTCCAAAGCTCAGAATGTCCATATCTTGGTGGATTAATATTTCTTGAGCTGTATTTAAACTCTGCCTCGTGCCTATATGGTGCCCATATAAGACTGTGGTGATCAATGGGTCCAGGCAAACTACCGGCAGAGTCTAGGCGCTAGGATAGCTCATTGATAGCATGGTTGACTCAGAGTCTGGGCTTATAATTCTATGATGATTGATATGAGTCTAGGCGCCAGGATAGCTCATTGGTAGCGCCAGGGTAGCTCATTGGTAGCGCCAGGGTAGCTCATTGGTAGCGCCAGGGTAGCTCATTGGTAACGCCAGGGTAGCTCATTGGTAACGCCAGGGTAGCTCATCGGTAGCGCCAGGGTAGCTCATTGGTAACGCCAGGATAGCTCATTGGTAGCGCCAGGATAGCTCATTGGTAGCGCCAGGATAGCTCATTGGTAGCGCCAGGATAGCTCATTGGTAGCGCCAGGATAGCTCATTGGTAGCGCCAGAGTAGCTCATTGGTAGCGCCATGATAGCTCATTGGTAGCGTGGTTGACTCAGAGCCTGGGGTTATGTGATGATTGGTATGAGTCTAGGCGCCAGGATAGCTCATTGGTAGCGCCATGATAGCTCATAGGTAGAGCCAGGATAGCTCATTGGTAGCGCCATGATAGCTCATTGGTAGCGCCAGGGTAGCTCATTGGTAGCGCCAGGGTAGCTCATTGGTAACGCCAGGATAGCTTATTGGTAACGCCAGGGTAGCTCATTGGTAGCGCCAGGGTAGCTCATTGGTAACGCCAGGGTAGCTCATTGGTAACGCCAGGGTAGCTCATTGGTAGCGCCAGGGTAGCTCATTGGTAGCGCCAGGATAGCTCATTGGTAGCGCCATGATAGCTCATTGGTGGCGCCATGATAGCTCATTGGTAGTGCCATGATAGCTCATTGGTAGCGCCAGGATAGCTCATTGGCGCTCATTGGTAGCCAGGATAGCTCATTGGCGCTCATTAGTAGCGCCAGGATAGCTCATTGGTAGCGCCAGGGTAGCTCATTGGTAGCGCCATGATAGCTCATTGGTAGCGTGGTTGACTCAGAGCCTGGGGTTATGTGATGATTGGTATGAGTCTAGGCGCCAGGATAGCTTATTGGTGGCGTCAGGGTAGCTCATTGGTAGCGCCAGGATAGCTCATTGGTAGCGCCAGGATAGCTCATTAGTAGCGCCAGGATAGCTCATTGGTGGCACCAGGTTAGCTCATTGGTGGCGTGGTTGACCCAGAGCCTAGGGTTATATGATGATTGATATGAATCTGATAGCTCATTGATAGCGCCATAATAGCTTATTGGTGGCGCCATGATAGCTCTTTGGTGGCGCCATGATAGCTCATTGGTGGCGCCATGATAGCTTATTGGTGGCGCCATGATAGCTCATTGGTAGCGCCAGGATAACTCATTGGTAACGCCAGGATTGCTCATTGACAGCGCCATAATAGCTCATTGGTAGCGCCATGATAGCTCATTGGTAACGCCAGGATAGCTCATCGACAGCGCCAGGATAGCTCATTGGTAGCGCCAGGATAGCTCATTGGTGGCGCGGTTGACTCAGAGCCAGGGATTATATGATGATTGATATGAGTCTAAGCGCCAGGATAGCCCATTGGTAGCGCCAGGATAGTTCATTGTTAGCGCCAGGATAGCCCATTGGTAGCGCCAGGCTAGCTCTTTGGTAGCGCCAGGATAGTTCATTGTTAGCGCCAGGATAGCCCATTGGTAGCGCGCCATGATAGCTCATTGGTAGCGCCAGGCTAGCTCATTGGTGGCGTGGTTGTCTCAGAGCTCAGGGTGTACATGGATCGAATCCCAACGGCCTACACACCTATGCATTACCCAAACTGTTTAAATCGACTATCGCATTGACTATCGAGCACAACCAATTAGAGCTGCTTAAAAAAAGTAATAAAAAATCACAATATGTCAAAGCTAACATCCAAAGGGTCGATAAAACCATAAATATAGAATTAGTAATGGTACGGGTCGTGATACCTGCGTGGATTGAAACCTGGTCCGGGAGGATACGACAAGTAATAGAACAGTCACATATTCAGTGGATATAATATAATATAATATAATATAATATAATATAATATAATATAATATAATATAATTTAATATAATATAATATAATATAATATAATATAATATAATATAATATAATATAATATAATATAATATAATATAATATAATATAATATAATAATAGAATAGAATAGAATAGAATAGAATAGAATAGAATTTAAATAATATAATATAATATAATATAATATAATATAATATAATATAATATAATATAATATAATATAATATAATATAATATAATATAATATAATATAATATAATATAATATAATATAATATAATATAATATAATATAATATAATATAATATAATATAATATAATATAATATAATATAATATAATATAATAATAGAATAGAATAGAATAGAATAGAATAGAATAGAATAGAATAGAATAGAATAGAATTTAAATAATATAATATAATATAATATAATATAATATAATATAATATAATATAATATAATATAATATAATATAATATAATATAATATAATATAATATAATATAATATAATATAATATAATATGATATAATATAATATAATATAATATAATATAATATAATATAATAATATAATATAATATAATATAATATAATATAATATAATATAATATAATATAATATAATATAATATAATATAATATAATATAATAATAGAATAGAATAGAATAGAATAGAATAGAATAGAATAGAATAGAATAGAAGAGTATCGCGATTCACTGCGAGCTAATCTTGCAGCCGTCTGTGGTGACCTATATAATATGTGAGGTCCGAATGCTGATACTAATGTTTCTATTTGACTCGCTAGGTGGTACCACTCTCAGTGACTTCATAACCTCATTGTGTTGCTCAGCTCAAATAATCAGGTGATATTATATGTGAGGTTAGGAGCAGAATAGTCCGACGATTCAAGTGAACAAATAATATGACAACCTGGAAATGAATAAATAATACTTTACACTTTGAAATTGTTACTCCAGAAACCCTCCAATGTGGAATATGGCATAGCTGACTCTTTAAAAGCTATGAGAGTTTTCATAATAAATAAAATACCGATAATATGTCCTGGATTTCTGGACCTTTAGAGAAAAAGATCTATTAAATATAGACTGAGAAACCCTATCAGACCTAGAAATAGCAACAAATCCAACGGTTAATGTTCAAAACAGGCTGTAAAAAGTGGAAGATATTTGATAAATGGATAGAATAGAATAGAATGTAATATAATAGAAGAAAATAGAATGGAATGGAATAGAATAGAATAGAATAGAATAGAGTAGATAAGTATGGAATAGAATAGAATAATCTCGTAGCCGTCTGTGGTGACCTATGTAATGTGTGAGGCCAGAATGCTGATAAGGATGCCAATGTTTCTATTCGACTCGCTAGGTGGTACCTCACTTAGTGACTTCATAACCGCATTCTATCGCTCAGCTCAAATAATCAGGTGATATTATATGTGAGGCTAGGAGCTTAATAGTCAGACGATTCAAGTCAGCAAATAATATGACAAATAATCAGGTGATATTATATGTGAGGTTAGGAGCTGAATAGTCCGACGATTCAAGTGAATAATAATATGACAACCTCGAAATGAATAAATAATAATTTGAACTTTGAAATTGTTACTCCAGAAACTCTCCAATGTGGAGTATCAGGCCGGAGGGTGGGAGGAGGCTGGCAGATCTAGTCGACTAGATGACTCTTCTAAGGCTACGAGAGTTTTCATACTAAAAAAAATACCGATATCATGTCCTGGATTTCTGGTCCTTTGCAGAAAAAGATCTATTAAATATAGACTGAAATCCCATATCAAACCTATAAATATCAACAAATCTAACGGTTAATGTTCAAAACAGGCTGTAAAAACCTATACACAGTAGGCCTACTTAATGCTGGCTGTAGGCTACTACCGGCACGATGCTTTGAACCAAACTTGGTTGATGTTATCCCGCCGTCTGTGACTCTGGCCCACATTCAGCCTGGCGCCAAACACGACACGGTAGCCCAATACTGGGCTAATGTTGGGTCAGCGTCGTAGACGGTGGGCCAACATTAGCTCAGTATTGGGTGAACGTATCGTGTTTGACGCCTGCACACTCACACACAGAGACACAGACAGCATGAGCGGTGAGAAGTGAACCTATATGTCTCCCCTTCTGTGTAAAGAGGGGAGACATAATAATGTTCATTTAAAGGGACTGGCCCAGGCTAAAATCATAAAAAAATCGGTGATTTTATTTCGGGTTCTTAATATGACCATATGATGTAAACATGTACATAGACTAGAACTGCATTTTTTTATAATTTTTGTGCTGCGCATTCACCAGTTAGGCTAGATATAGAGACAACATTCCCGCATTTCCTATTTTTGACATGGTTGTCAATAATTAGAAATACATTTGTTTGTGGAATTAACTCGTACAACGACATATTTTTGTAAATAGATAGATAGATATTTATTGACGACGGGAAGTCTGAGTAGATTTATACGTCATTAAAATCAAAGTAGCCTACCTTATATGATACGGTGCATAATATGATAAAATAGAAAGTGGTCTAAATATATGTACAAGTATTAAATGATTTAAAATAATTAAAAGACATATACGTGTTAATAATATATACATGATATATATATGTCTCCCGCACCAAAACCAGAGATATAATAACTGCTATTACTATAAATAGTAGCAAAAAAGACACTCTGGAAAGCGTACAGACCCAGTAGTTTACGTACAAGTTGATATAATTGAAGTACATGTATATTTTTTATGTAAGACCACAATATGTATTAATACGTATAGATTAAAACATTATAATACATTTTATAATAATAATAATAATAACAATAATAATAACAATAGCTATAAATATATGTGTGGTCATTCCAGATAAAAATGTACGTAATAACGACAACAATGGCGGATAAAAGTATCATTTGGCTTACAGATAATCATGATAAGTAGGTATTCACGAAGGACATGGCACTAACACAACAATATTACAACATTCTTTTAATTACTGTTTAATTCATACCACTTTCACTCACGACCTAGTTAAAACCACATAATCGGAGTTGCCATGGAACAAAAACATTCCCGACCTCATAGAGAAAGTCAGTTGACTTAGCATCTCTGAAATCATTCATAAGGCCCCACCTTGTCTGATAACAAAGGCGACGGAAACGTCCCTAAATGGCCCTAACGGCCAAATATTTAAAAAAAATCCGAGACAACAGCCGTCTTGATATGTGGCAATACGCTAAGTCAGATCATGAAATATGGATGATATAGAAACATAATTGTTCCAGATAACAATGTAACGTAATAGCAACCGTATAAATTATGGAGATCAACGTTTTAATTAGATCTTTCCGCTTCATTTGAAAAACTATGTTATGTTATGGGTCTACGGCCATTATAATTTTGTATGTTCTCTTAGTGTGGGGATCGACTTTGGACGTCAGAATGTCTATAGGCGTCAGGTTCTGACCTCTAAAGACGGGTCATGCAATGAAAAGGTTACTTAAATAATACAATTTGAGAGCAATACTTTTCGTCCGCAATTCAAGTTTCAAATGAATTAAACCGACGGACCACTCAACACGACAAGCAGTGGCAGTTTACATGTAGGAAAACACTTCGTGTGGGTCCCCCCGTCAGACCCCCCCCCCTTACATAAGTACCTGTCCTGGATCCTGTAGGACCCCCTTCAACCCCCCCCCGTCCCATAAGTACCTGCGCTGGATCCGCTCCTGACATGAATTACAACTGTAGATCACAGAATAAATTGCAAAATAGGTCAACATTCGTTGGTCGGTTTTCCTTATACGTATACCTTATATGATACCTTATTCTGTGTTGTTGTACAGTGCTCTAAACTGTTCAAAGGCCCGGAGTGTACTGTACTGTCTATGGTCCTGTACACCATAAAGAACCCTTGAAGTCATTCGAAATAAGAGTAGGGCATAGTCCCGGCTTCGGGCTTCCTTCTGTCGCGATATTGCCATGATTGTGCAGAAAGCGACGCAATGCAATATTCACTCAATCAGTGTTGTTGTGTCAGCATCACAATGTCTAAAGTGCTGGATGAAGTGCTGGATGGCTGCCAACACGACAAACACCAGACGTTGAGGTAATGCTGGCTTAATGTTAGACCACAGTCTAAGACGCTGGCCCAGCATTAAACCGCTATTACCTTAGCGTATTTGCTCGGAATGCTATCATCAATAGAGACACTTGAAATCAGAATATATTGCCTCTTAAAATTGAAGGGCCTTCACCAAGGCCCACAGTAGGCGTATATCTATATAATACACGGCTGATATACTAATGCTTAAACTGCCTGTGGTTTGAAACAAGTTTAACCCTCACTAAAGTCGATCACCACACTGTAAGAGTAAAGATATGTATAATGGCCGTAGATCCATAACATAGGTATTCAAATAAATCAGAAACAGCTAAATAAAACACCTATGATGATATCAAATTGAAAAAAAAACCCGTTGGTCTCCATGGTTTATACAGAAATAATTCAACGCTTTAAGGTTTAAAACCGCATGTGTTTGAAGCAAGTTTAAAACCAAACAAGATGTCCCTGAAATACCGTGTGGTGGATGATGAGTTCTGCGACTGATTCAATTTGAGATGTGATTATTTTCACATAAATTGCATTATTTGTCGCCAATTGAAGGCGGAAATTGCTTAAGCAATGCGAGCGTGGAATAAATGAAAACTGTTAACATATAATTCAACAACATAAGAGATAAGTCTGTTTGCTCATTACACATTGTACTAACTGCTGGCTCAATACACTGGTTATACTGCTGGCGGATTCAGCAAGTTATTTGATCCAGTATATGTCTTGATACAACCCAGAACTCCGAGAGAGACAAATTGTAGGTGTGGAGATATCATGACGAGACGTAGGTGTAGAGATATCATGATGAGACGTAGGTGTGGAGATATCATGATGAGACGTAGGTGTGGAGATATCATGATGAGACGTGGGTGTGGAGATATCATGATGAGACGTAGGTGTGGAGATATCATGATGAGACGCAGGAGTGGTGATCATGATGAGACGTAGGTGTGAAGATATCATGATGAGACGTAGGTGTGGAGATATCATGATGAGACGTAGGTGTGGAGATATCATGATGAGACGTAGGTGTGGAGATATCATGATGAGACGTGGGTGTGGAGATATCCTGATGAGACGTAGGTGTGGATACATCATAATGAGACGTAGGCGTGGAGATATCATGATGAGACGTAGGTGTGGAGATATCATAATGAGACGTAGGTGTGGGAATATCATGATGAGACGTAGGTGTGGAGGTCATGATGAGATGTAGGTGTGGGAATATCATGATGAGACGTAGGTGTGGAGGTCATGATGAGACACATATTTCTTTATTAGCCTGTGACTTTGAAAGTCAGGGTCACCCATCTTTGAACTTGACCTTCAGCTTCATCATATGGATCACTGTTATTAATATTAGCCTCTGTTCATAGATGGATGATCTTGACCTTGAATTTAATTATATGGATCACTAGTATTATTATGGAAGTGATACAAGTTGTAGGTGCAGAGATATCATGATGACAAACTGTTTCCTTTATTAGCTTGTGACCTAGAAAAAAAAGTCAAGGTCACCCATCTTTGAGCTTGACATAGAGTTCCATGAGGTCTATCGCAGGTATTCATATGGAAGAGTTAACTTCAGTTGTTATTGAACTATTTTAATGACAAGAACGACCAGACAGATGGACAGAGGGCTTGACGAAAGACCGGACGTACGGACGGACAACCCGAAAACATAATACCTTCGCTGGCTCCGCGGCGGAGGCATAAAAGCAGCCAATAAATGTGATAGACACTTACCTGCTTAGTATACCTCACACAAGACCCCCCCCCCCCCCCTAAAGGCTGCACACCGCGGCGTGAAGTGGTGATCCTCCCTACCTACCTACCTGCCCACGCCAGATAGATGTCGCCGTGTTTACAATATATCGGTGAAATCACTTATAATCACGAAATGAACCAGAAACGTTCAGTAAAAGAACTAGATAATAGTTTCTAAATACAAAGACAAGACACATTCAGACCAAATTAAAGGCGTTCAGACAAACATTACAATTTACATTAGTCTATAAAGTACAATGCGCCTGACCCAACTTTAAAATGTTAACAGTATTATTTTTTAAGCGTAGTTGCCATGACATCTAAACAAAACACATTATGTTTTATTTAGTATTCATATAAAGGAATGCACACTGTTGGTTGACCTGGTTAAGGTGCACATGCATGGTGTGTAGGCTAATGAAGCATACTTCAGTATTTTGGAGTGCTCCTAATCATGTTGATTTAAGGTAACAGACAGACATACAAACATACACACAGATTTTTTATCGACATAAAGAAAAGTCATTATAGACCCAATCTTTGCAATACAAATGATACAGTATATGTACATGTATATATACAAGATGGTTAATTTGCTAAAATCACACGACAATATAATACTGTAAAACCTGTCTGGGGACAAAGTTTTATTCCGGTTTGGACAGGTTCTGGTTTAGACAGGGTTTTTTTCTTTTGGAGAGGAACAAACAACGATAACTTGTACAATTGACACGAGGGTTATAATTCAGGATGTGTCGTCGGTAGGACTATAAATGATAGCTGGATGAATGTAAATAAATTGATATAATAAAAGATACATTTTTTAAAGATGTTTTGATATATTAAAATAATAAGCATATGATAATCGATGCATACATTATTTTTTCAAACATTATTCAAATATAAAAAATATGATACAGCTAGTATACATAGTAAAACTAGTAGCGGGTATACATATTGTGTCTGTGATAATTTATCAATGTATTTACAATTTTAGCACTTAAGTTAAAATAACAGTACATTTTTGTAATTGTGTGTCACATATTTCACACACGAAGCGCATTTGTCATTTTATAAACATTTATTTTTAGTGCCTAATCTAAAATAACATTACATTCGTGTAATCGTCCTTCACACATTTCAAACATGGAGCATATTTGTTAACAACGACATCATATTGCAGCAGTTTTCTTAAATTGTTTCATGACAACACTCGTTTGTTTGATAACGTTTATATATTTTCTGGAATGTATGACGCTGGATTAAATGATCCGATACTGTATAATTATGTTATTTAATAAAATAAATGCCTTGACTATAGGAGTCAAAAATAATTTAGGAATAATCCAGCGATGAAAGAAGTCAAATATTTTTATAGTTCACCTACCGTTAGTTATTTATTTATTGGGTCATTAAGTATCACAAACAGAATAAATTTATCCAAAAACACAGCCTAATTTTCGTTAGAATTATTTATGTTTAATGCACTTATATCTTTATGAATTGATACGAAATTTTAATATTTTATTAGTCAAAGATTTTGTTATAATATTTTGTTATTCAAATTTTAATAATCCATTATGTTGTTAAAATCTCTTACTAATCCCAAAGTAAGGGCGCTAACAGGTTCTCTAACTATAAAGGGTGTTACCAACACTAGCTTCGCACCTTCTCCATCGCATAACCAGGTTACAAGCAGGAGGTTACGTCACTTTGCGCCATCTGTTTAACCCTTAGTGCACCGCATGCGATTTTTTAAAAATTATAAAAAAATCGATTCCGGTTCGGACAGGTGAAATACAATACATTTTACGCATTTGGGGAAAATAATGAGTCCGGTATTCGGAGTAGACAGGTTCCGGTTTGAAGAGGTTAATTAGTATTGTTTTGAGTGTAGTTAATTCGGGACCAAATAATTATTACGGTATAGACAGGATTCCGGTTTGCACAGGGTCCGGTATGTACAGTTTGCACTGTACATGGTATCACATACAGAGTTAAAATCATGGCAAATGACATTGTTATAATAAAACACCGGATATTCTGATAATATTAACAGATAAATAGTTAATAAAAAATAGAAGGCATTGCCAATATATGAACACATATTTGTTTCACGCACCAAACCTAGAGATAAAATAGCTACTATGTATGATAATCCACAATACTGTCATATAAAACTTGAAATAGCCATGTTATAAAATGTAGGCACTTTAAACATGCTACAATCGCTGTGTATTATGTACTAGTCCAATATATGTGTCAAACATTGAACAAATTGCATTATAATTTATTTTTGCAAAATGCATTTCTGGCACGTATTTAAATCGGCATACTGAAAGTTTAACAAACTAGGTTGATGCGAAATACCAGGAAAAAAACTAAATTTATTCGCCGCTAAAAAATATACATATTTCATCAAAATATCGACACTCATCAATGGCACAAGCTAATATATGTGACACAAAAAACAAGTGACTTGTCCCTCTTTCTCGAAATACAGCAATAAGTGATATTTGAAGAAATATGACTCAGCTTGTTAATGCATCAAATTTTGTAAATATATTGATAAATGTTGCTCTTTCTTAATTTAACATCACTTTCTCACAGAACATGTGTTAATACACTTTTTCAATAACAACACGCCACACGGTGAGCAACGCTGAACTGTTTTAATCAGACAACTGTTACACACATTTCAATGACAACACGCCACACAGTGAGCAACTCTGAACTATTTTAATCAGACCATTGTTCACTGCGCAAACTCGTGCAAGCAGTCTATTGTTTCAAACAAAGAACGGAGCAGCGGAACAAGGCTAATTATCAAAATGATACAGAGATCAGAATGTCGATTAACATGATACATTTCTCAAAACTTGACATAGAGAACAATTAGCTAGACATAACATCCAGTTTTTCTGAATAGATATACCAAACAATAGGGGATGAACCCCCGAATCCTGTTTTTCAGATTTTGAACCTGCGCTCCTAATTCTGAATCGCACATAGCCGGAACGGCTTACTTTCCATAGATTGTAAATTTGTTTAATGTTTTTCCAATTGTTCCAGGTTCAATAAAAATTAGCTTTCTCGGTACTGTCACTAAATAATTGCCAGCATAAAAAAGGTTATTGTAGCCATTTAAAGGAACTCCATGGGATGACATCAATCTGGGTATTTTTTTTTTCTATGAAGCTGTGTATCCCGCAGATCATAATTTTATTTTTTCAAAATTTTCATATTTAAAAAAACATTTTTTATCAACATTTCTAAGAGTCCAGAGATACTACAAACCAACTAATTGTACACCTAAAGGATGGATGAATGTTAGCATAGCATTGGGCCACATGTTGATACCGTCTGCCCAGCGTTGGGCAGACAGTCGGTGCTGCAGGGAATTATACCCCAATCCTCACTTTCTCACACCATTTAACTGTGGTATCTTTTGACGTAGACGGTTGGTATGTGTGGTATAAAGTGTTGTATGCCACATACAGTTTTGTTTACATGGCTATGTACGACTTGGAACAAAACTAGTTTAGTCTTTTTCAGTGCTTTTCATTTTTTTGTGCATGTATTTTTAGTTAGGATGGTATGATTTCATATTGATTTATTTTTTAAAATTGACATCTCATCATATGTTGCCCCTTTAGACATCTCTATCGCCTAATTCTGTCCACTGCTCCATTAAATTCAACATATATTGTACGATAATACACAACAAACAAGTCATTATGCTGGGTGGGGGCCCTAGGGTAGTGGTTAGCACCACTCCCTTTCACGCTAGATGTTCGAGGTTCGTTTTTCTTTCTCGGCGGCTTGAGAGAAACAAAAATGTTTCTTCCCCATCCTCTCGTAAAACCTCAGTACTGTGGGGAGCCTCTGTGACCGAGAGGTAGCGTGCTCGGCCTCAGACCTCCAGGCTTTGAATTTCGAATCCTGTGTCTGGAGGGCAGTGTCGTCTCACTCATCTCACCATCCTCAATAGGTTCTCCTGGCCCAATTTAGCCTGTATGTGCACAGGTGGCCTAGAGCCTGATCCATTTAATTTTATTTTTGTCAATATGATCTATAGCGAGATGCGATACTGGGTAATATACTGATAATTCATGCAGCATGGGCATACGAAAGAGCTAATACTTAAACTGTGTGTAGCTATAGGTTAACACAAATAAGCGGGAGAGAATAGAAGATTTGAGCACTAAACTTAGTAAGATTATATTATCATGTCCAGCAATGGTTAAGACCATTTTACTCTAAAGTAGGTGTGTCGTTAAGATTCGCCGACTAAATATTGTGTGCACAAAATGTAATGGAATGCATGGACAGCATGATCACTGTCCATATGAGTGGGTCCACCGAGATATAAATATTATGGTCCAGTGAAGTATATCGACCTAGCTACTTTACGACAGCTCAATCATTTCCCTTCATTGACACATAATATGTACTACTGACGGATACCACTCGTTAGAATGCGGGTGGGCGCTAACCTGATATAATATCTACTGGTCTTATAATATAAGACACTGATTGTGTATCTGATAGGCCTACTGTAGCCCTAGCATTCCGGGAAAATATAATGTGTGTTCAAGGACATTCCTATTTACTGCAAATAAATTGGAACATTGATCCTGGCATAAATGGGCGCTGTAAAATGTTTTCTCAACTAATTGGAAACAGTGACATATTTATGACGATAGTATTTAGTATTGTGTTATGATGCATACATGTTCACTGCTTTTTCGCTTGAGGTATAATATACCAATACATTATATAAATATACTATGAATATAATATTATTTTTCATAAACATAATGAACGTGGATAATATTGATTCGTAATGTGATCCTATTTGTTATTTGAGAAAATCACATAATACATTTATTTACCGAGTTTTTGTGCATTTATAAGTCCTTGTGAATATATATATGAATATATATAAGTGGTTTCTATATTTTTATTACGAAGCAACAGCGAAATTCCAAATTATTATTATTTTTTCATGAATCTTACTTAAATCTGGCTTCATCATTTGCACAGAAACAAACTTTTTTCAGTCATGTTCGTGTAGATCGCGGCCATCTTGAATTTTTATATTACCATCAAATACGAAAGAAATTAAACAATTGTTTTTTAGCCCTATTAAGGTCAGTGAAAAAAAAAAAAAAAAAATGAAAACGGTCATAACGCAGAAATACACAACAACTAGATTTACTTGTATTGCTTCATTTATTTCTTCATTCATCTCTTCATTACTTCCTCCATTTCCTTTTTTATTCTTCTTTTCATGGTTCCATGATTTTATCATTCATTTTCTTCAACTCCTTTTTTTTTGTTTGCTGTCATTTCTTCTTTATTTTATCACTACTTCCATTCTTTTCTTTATTTCTTTATTTCTTTAAGCTATTGTCCTTCTAGGCTAATGGGCGGGGGCCCTAGGGTAGTGGTTAGCACCGCTGCCTTTCACGCCAGAGTTCGAGGTTCGGTTCCCGGTCTCGGAAGTTTGAAAGAAACAAAAATGTTTCTTCACCATCCACGTGTGAAAGTCAGTATTGTGGGGAGCCTCCGTGACCGAGAGGTAGCGTGCTCGGCCTCAGACCGCCGGGGCTCGAATTTCGAACCCTGTGTCTGGAGGAGAGTGTCATCTCAATCATCTCACCATCCTCAGGAGGTTCTCCTGGCCCAGTTTAGCCTATATGTGCACAAAGGTGGCCTAAAGCCCGATTTATTTCATTTCATCTCCTTCTAGGCTAATACATAAATACATTATCAAGTTGCTAACAAAAAAAATGCTACAGAAAATCATTACATAGTTTGTGAAATATGCTCAGTTAATTAAATAATATTTTTCGTCATTTGAAGTTGAGATTTACGTCCGCAATTGAAGCTTCAAGTCAAATTCGAAGATAAGTGCTGTTCTATGATAATTTATGTCATCACAGCGGCTTAAGCAACTTTAAATTCCCTTCCAATCATGATACATTCCTAATATTGTTTTTATGTAATGTAGGAAAGACAATGTAAAACAGTATTATACGTAATGTAGGAAAGACAATGTAAAACAGTATTATATAAGCCTCACACATGTAAACACAGATCACCATCACTGAAATTTCTACAGGTAAAATTCACACCGACAAATTACATGAATATATATATCATAAATATACACCTGAAATAGGTACGTAATATTCGTTTACTAAGTTGTTATAATACCATTTGTACCTCAATCATTTATAAACAACAGATATTTAAATACCGGAGTTTTCAGGATGTTGACTTTATGCCACCGATCAATGGCTTTGTCACTGTCATCATTTAAATTATGTACCAAAGTCACTCCATATCCATCTCTCATTCATTCGCCCATCCATCCATGTATCAATTCATTCATTAATTCATTCATTCATTTATTCATTCATTCATTCATTCATTCATTCATTCATTCATTCATTCATTCATTAATCCATCCATCCTTTCATCAATTCGAACAAAATCAAAACATTTTTTTCAACCCTATCTGATATATGTTTACGAAAAAATCCCATTAAATACAAATAAGAACATAAATGACTCAGAATTACACAACAACACAAACTACATCCGCTTATTGCCTCATTTTTCCTTCATTCAACTTTCCCTTGCTTCTACCATTTTTTCATTCCTCCATTTTTTTCTTTATTTTCTCAACAAACAAGTCACGCTGTACGCTGTCTTATGATAGGTCTTTTTTAAGGCACTGTCCCCAGAATGTGCTGCACGGGTCTGTCGTTTATCTGTTTTTTTAAGCTAGGCTCACATATATATGGTTTCAAGTTGTAAAAAAAATACATGCTACAGAAAAGCATAAGTTTGCTTGTGGAATATGCCCAGATAACACTTACAATGCTGGCATATATAAAATACATGCTACAGAAAAAACATAAGTTAGTTTGTGGAATATGTCCAGCTAACACTTACAATGCTGACATATATAAAATACATGCTACAGAAAAAACATAAGTTAGTTTGTGGAATATGTTCAGCTAACACTTACAATGCTGGCATATATAAAATACATGCTACAGAGAAGCATAAGTTAGTTTGTGGGATATGTCCAGCTAACACCTACAATGCTGGCATATATAAAATACATGCTACAGAAAAACATAAATTAGTTTGCGGAATATGTCCAGCTAACACTTACAATGCTGGCATATATAAAATACATGCTACAGAAAAACATAAATTAGTTTGCGGAATATGTCCAGCTAACACTTACAATGCTGGCATATATAAAATACATTCTACAGAAAAACATAAGTTTGTTTGCGAAATATGTCCAGCTAACACTTACAATGCTGGCATATATAAAATACATGCTACAGAAAAGCATAAGTTAGTTTGTGGGATATGTCCAGCTAACACCTACAATGCTGGCATATATAAAATACATGCTACAGAAAAACATAAGTTAGTTTGTGGAATATGCCCAGTAAACACTTACAATGCTGACATATATAAAATACATGCTACAGAAAAACATAAATTAGTTTGCGGAATATGTCCAGCTAACACTTACAATGCTGACATATATAAAATACATTCTACAGAAAAACATAAGTTTGTTTGCGAAATATGTCCAGCTAACACTTACAATGCTGACATATATAAAATACATTCTACAGAAAAGCATAAGTTAGTTTGTGGAATATGCCCAGTAAACACTTACAATGCTGACATATATAAAATACATGCCACAGAAAAAACATAAGTTAGTTTGTGGAATATGTCCAGCTAACACTTACAATGCTGGCATATATAAAATACATGCTACAGAAAAACATAAGTTAGTTTGCGGAATATGTTCAGCTAACACTTACAATGCTGCCATATATAAAATACATGCTACAGAAAAACATAAGTTAGTTTGTGGAATATGTCCAGCTAACACTTACAATGCTGGCATATATAAAATACATGCTACAGAAAAAAATTAGTTAGTTTGCGGAATATGTCCAGCTAACACTTACAATGCTGGCATATATAAAATACATGCTACAGAAAAACATAAGTTAGTTTGTGGAATATGTCCAGCTAACACTTACAATGCTGGCATATATAAAATACATGCTACAGAAAAACATAAGTTAGTTTGCGGAATATGTTCAGCTAACACTTACAATGCTGCCATATATAAAATACATGCTACAGAAAAACATAAGTTAGTTTGCGGAATATGTCCAGCTAACACTTACAATGCTGGCATATATAAAATACATGCTACAGAAAAAACATAAGTTAGTTTGTGGAATATGTCCAGCTAACACTTACAATGCTGGCATATATAAAATACATGCTACAGAAAAACATAAGTTAGTTTGCGGAATATGTCCAGCTAACACTTACAATGCTGGCATATATAAAATACATGCTACAGAAAAAACATAAGTTAGTTTGTGGGATATGTTCAGCTAACACTTACAATGCTGGCATATATAAAATACATGCTACAGAAAAACATAAGTTAGTTTGTGGAATATGTCCAGCTAACACTTACAATGCTGGCATATATAAAATACATGCTACAGAAAAACATAAGTTAGTTTGTGGAATATGCCCAGTTAACACTTACAATGCTGAAATATTTTTGTATAAATTATGGGACCAAAGTTTCAGTTAGATCTTTCCGCTTCATTTGAAAAAACTGTGTTACGGCCATTATAATTTTGTAAAATATTTCAGTGCGTGGATCGACTTTGGACGTCAGATGGTCAATAGACGTCGGGTTCTGACATCTAAAGACGGTTCCCGTAATGAAAAGGTTAATTAAATAATCCAATTTGAAAAGAATAGTTGTCGTCATTTGAAACTGAGCCCCCTTCAGACCCCCCCCCCTCCGCAAAGCCACACCATCCCATAAGTACCTGCCCTGGATCCTGTCATGAGAAGGATTACAACTGTATATCACAATATAGATTCAGAAAGAGGTCAAGATTCATTGGCATGTTTACCTTATATAGAGTTTGAACTTTGAAACCAGAATCCTGTGATGTTGTGACGTGCTGATCTGGATGACTGCCAACATGGGAAACACAAGATGGTTTAGACAATGCTGGCATAACGCTAAACCACGGTCTAAGACGCTGGCCCAGCATTAAGACGACATCAACTTATCGTATTTGTTCGGAATGGGATCATCAAAAGAGGCACTTGAAATGGAAATAATTGTCTCGTGAAATTGAAGTGCTTTCACCAAGGCACACTGTAGGCGTATATTCATACGATACACGGCTAATATAGCTGTCTGATAGACACAACTCAGATACAATATTATGACTGTTTAAACCCTTATAATGCTGACACCGCATGTGGTTTCAAGCAAGTTTAAAACCAAATACAATGTCAAATTCTCTGTGGTGGACGATGAGTTCAGCGACTGATTCAATTTGAGAGGTGGATATTTTCGCATAAATTGCATTTTCAGTCGTCATTCAAATCTTGAAATTGGGTTATCCAGTGTACCCAGCGTCGAATACATGAACAAATGGTAGCTGATATTTCAACAGCACAAATGTGTTTGTGTCAATCATTATGAATTCAGCACATTATACATTGTGTTAGCTGCCGGTAAGTTATCTAATCCATTATATGTGATATATTCACTGATCAAACAGTCTTGATAAAACCCAGAACTCTGACAGAGGTCAAAATTGCCATGTGGTAGCATATTTAAAAATAGTTATTAATCAAGAATAAAACATAATATCATTGGCCGAGTAAGTGTTGTATCAAAGAGGCCACGGGATGACCCAACACGGAGCCGGTATCTGTCAAGTGGCCCTCTTCTGACGGCGGTAAAAAGGCTGCCAAGCGAGCAAAGACACTCGCCCCTCACCAGTTCAAAGCCGGGTCAACGTTGCTGGAGTTGGCCCAACTCCAAACCATCTCAAAGTGAGTATCTGTGCACGCTTGGTGTAATACATTTTCAGATGCTGGTATATATACAGTTTAAGTTAATTAGCCTCAATATAATATTCCCTTCACAAACACAGTGTGATCGGCCAGACTTGGATAATTATTTACTGCTAAATGTAAAGGTATCCTGAGCTGGCAGTTGGTATTTATTATTATTTTAAAGCTGGATTTGAGTTTATTCATATTTCAAATGATGAGCAATATTTATATTTGTATTCATCTCCCAAATTGATAATATCGAAGCACTTCGAAGTAAGATTTCTAAACTTTGATTTCAATAACGACAACACTATAATGTTTTTATGTATATAACATATGTGAGTGATTATAGTGCAGGACTGGTGTACATTACAGAGGGGTACATACTAATGTTATTTTCCCCACACAGATATAGATATACGGAGGCATATTGGATTATAGTCAATTCGCCCCACCCTACCACCTCTCCCCATTACCAACTCGCCCAAACCAACTCGCCTCACTTATTTTACCAACTCGCCCTACTTCTACTACCAACTCGCTCCATGTTGTTTGTCAACTCGCCCAGTTATCTGACCAATTCGCCCCACGTTTTTGTCAACCCCCCCCCCCCCCCTCCATTTCTCGTTCCAAGTAGGCTGCGTCTATGACTGCTCTTACCACACTAAATCAATCAAAATACATTATAGGAATACTTCATAATAACTCACATAACTTACAAACAACACCATATATTCAATTTGTTTTATAATCATTATTATACATACATAAAGTTGGCATATATCTCATGGCACTGCATATTGGGCATTCCATATGATATAGTTATCGCTAAAAAAAACTCGGAGACATCATAATGTTATGTATCTTATATTGACACCTCGACCTTATAATTATTTTTTTAATTCATTTTTGGCAGGAACATTATTATGAAATATTAAAATTATTTAAATTAGGGAGTACAAAACTAGATTTGGGCTGTGTGTCATACGCCTAATCATGGTTATGTTTTATTATTCCAGCGAGCTGGGTCTATCTCAAATTTTAGCTTTAAAGATGGTCATTGACAGGTCATAACAGGGTTATATTCTCTAAGGATATTTATTGCTACACCTCGTTTAAGAAGCGGGTGGTTTACTTCTCTCAGATGCCACAGCCAGGCCAGCTTCCAGGAATTTTTGAAGGGACTGTCCCCGGGATTTTTTTTTTTTTTGGCTGCAAATTGGTGCAATATGGTGGATTCTGGAGGATGTTGCTGGAGGTACATTTTAAGCTTATTAACAAGTATATTGATAGAAAGTGGTTACATTTTACTCACTTTGGAACTTAGTGTGAAACGATTGCGACGTTTAAGTATATTGATGTAAATTAACCATTTATTCTTTTAAATTGCTGTGTACACCTGGTTGTTACTAACACTATATGCGCGCCTAATCACCGTGGCGTAACATCAGAAGTAATCATAGCAGTCACCAATTAGGCCAAACGGTCGGCTGATGGGTAGTTCATTCTAATCCAATTAACATGTTAACCCTATGAGTCTTACAGCTTAGCAAATGTCATAGTTGAAGATATATATACATTTTTTATGACAAAGTTGTGATGAATTGAATCATGCATCTACTGTTTTATTTTTAACCCTAACTACAACAAAACTTTTCAAAAAATTCTGATTAACCAGTGTTACTTTGAACAAGTGTTGTCAACTCAGCAGGCGTAAGCTTTTGATCGTATTAGAACTATTATATTTAAAAAATGGAGGTCACTGTGTCAAGTACTTGCGATGTCATCAGGGTAATAGATTTCCTGCTCACATTGATCAAGCTGATTGGATTGGCTAAATAATCTGTCGTTATACACTTTATCACGATTTTAGTAGCAGTATCATAAGTTTTACGTCACTTTACGGCACTAATGGTCATTTAAGTGGCTTTAAAACAGTGACGAATGATAATACAGATGATGACGTGAGGGTGCAGGGTGACGGGTCATGGTGGTTATCATGAATTTTGTATATTTTCTGTTGATAATAAGTCCCTTTGTCTTATTCGATACAATTATAGGATAGCCAACGTATATTATGTGGATACCTTGAGCGTCACCTAGTGATTATGCGGTGCTTCCAGGCGACCATGGGTGTTTGAGGGGGGGGGGGGGGGTGGGGGGCGCAACAATGAATCAATATTGGTTTAATGCTGGCACATCGTCTACGACGCTGTCCCAGCATTAAACAAACATTGATGCATGGTCTTACGTGTGCGGGGAGACCACTTTGATGACGTAATGTTGCTAACTGTGCACGTTTGACGCTCACAACTTAATTTTCCCATATAGATAGATAGGCATATTATTGTGAAATAATGTGATTTTCAGAACCATCTACCTAATATTTAATGCATTTAAAGAGTTGTATAAATTTCTGTTGGTATCAACATAACAACAGTATACAGCTGGTATAGGTCCTATTAACAATAATGTTGAAGGCGCTGCACACCATTCCCTTCTTATTAATCACAAAATTTGTGATCCCATGTTTCTCAACAATAACTATTTATTTCAGTAAACTTCTATGCTCGCATTATAAAATATATGTGAAATTTTTAAATTATATTACGTATGCAGCGTGA
>OZ024910.1:85650305-85685305 GCA_964017125.1 Flabesymbios commensalis
ACATACACATACATATATACAAATACATACACAAGCACTTGCCAATACATACATATAACCATATATATCCATATCCGAACATTTGATATATCAGATATTAAACACACATAACATCTAGGTATGTTACATTCAATTACGTAACTGTCAATAAAATATCGTTTACAATACCAAATCAGTCCTGACAAGCTGTGCGTATATAGCTTACATTTAATATCGTATAAAAAAGTTTTATTATATTCTAATCTGTAATTACAAAGAGATGGGTGGGGCGAGTTGGTATAAATGTGGGGATAGTTGGTATAATGTGGGGCGAGTTGGTTGGGGCGAGTTGGCATATATGTGGGTCGAGTTGGTATAAATGTGGGGCGAGTTGGTTGGGGCGAGCTGCCATAAATATGGGGCGAGTTGGTTGGGGCGAGTTGGTTTTTGGGCGAATCGACTGGCATCCAGCCTATGTAGGCCTACTTTATCTCCTCCCCGCTGACCTGGAGTTTTCTGAGATATCGTGATGACACATTTTGATAAAAAAAAAGCTGAAGATCACCATCTTCGAATTTTACGTACAGTTTTATAAGTTCTCACACACTGTGCTGTGGTTTTCACAAATACAAAGACAAGATACTTTCAGACCAAATTAAAGGATAAGACTAAAACAAACATTACAATTTACAGTAGTCTATACTGATTGTCCCCGGCAAAATTAAATACGTGTGACCCAAACTTAACATGTTAACACTGTTATTTTTGAAGCAGAGCTGTCATTACACACAAACAAAAACATTACGTTTTATTTATTATTCACATAAAGGAATCCACACTGTTGGTTGACCTGGTTGAGGTGCACAATCTTCAGTATTTTATTGTTGATTAAGGGTAACACTCCAATACTGTTATATATTAGTTGAAATACCCATGTTATAAAATGTAGATTGAACGAAATATAGAAAACTCTTAGAATAGCTAAATATGCTAAAACTGTGAATTACTGGTCGTCATATGCGCTTGTTGGTGGCTCATTAGAAAGTAGGACACCATGTTAGAAATACTATCCCTCATGGCACCATGTTAGAAAGAGTATCTGTATGACAAGTCCGCAGATGGTGACTAGGATACAAAATGATCATGGGTTAGTTGACGGACAGTGAATGGATGACATGCATAGTACTTTGATATATTACTTTATATTAAGCGTTGGTGCCCCAGAATCGATAACCAGACGACGTTAATAATGTAACTTGCTCATGTCGCAACGCAATTTTGGTGGTAATATATATTGGGACATAACAAACTAGTCTACTTAAACTATATATGAGATCTAATATATAAACTGACAATAATGATGATGTGGGGACGAGGAGCATGTCCTTTGCATTGTGTGGATTGCATGACAGGTGATATTAGTGCATTAAATTTTAACATTATTATCGAAATCGCAACTCAGGTACGCATACAGGTACGGGCCCAGCCGTTTATAAATGGCCGCCCATTAATAAACGACTGTGCGTTTATATATAATTGGTACAAAATCGCCAGAAATAGGTTTGCTGACCACTGACCCCGACCTCCTTAACGCGTCATTGCTGATACAGCAGATTAGATATGATTCTAAAACTTCAGTATCATGATTAGCAATCATTTGCCTCATGTTTGTGAATGATTAAAGAATGTGCACCCGTGAAAAAGCGGGTATCACCTTTTTCTGTGTCCTATTATTGCCTCAATTACCTGTTTAGGAAATTTAAATATAACGTTTCTGACCGCAGTATGTGATTTCATTGATAATACAGCAGACGAGATATGATTCTGAAACTTCAGTATCATGAGTATCAATCATTTACCTCATGTTTGTTTAAGATTAAAGAAGGTGCGCCCGTCAAAAAGCGGGTATCACCTTTTTTGTATCCTATTATCTCTTTAATTACCTCTTTAGGTAATTAAAATATAACGTTTCTGATTTTAAAAATTATTTTTAATCGTGTAATAAAGTATTAGGCTATAGCACGAGTGTGCTATCTTTGCAAGATTTTAAAATCGTGTAATAGCACCAATATGATGTTTTTTGATCGTTTTTTACATTTTGTTTTAAATCGTGTTATAAAATATTATAACACGAATACGACGGACACGATTTGATCTTAGTAATCTAATTATTCAATGAAATTAGCTTCATTCGGCAGGTTTAACATTCAAACATGTTTTTTTCTAAATCGTGTAATAAAATAGTTCAATGGCCAGAGGTGATGACATGTTGATCGTTTGATGATTTCTCCTTCTTCACAACTCACAATTGTATGGCTGTTAGCGCTTTAACTGTCAAGCAACGTTTTTGTTTATATTGGCAAGGTGTTATGTTCGCGACAATACTGTGGAGCACATCATGTTTCCTGACGCGTAATACACTATTTAAAACTACATGGCGACACAATGATTAGAGCCTTTTCATTTTAGCTGGTTAACACTTGAAATATTTTTATCTGCGTGTTTGTAATTCCCCGATTATTTTAAATAAACATAAATTTAATGTGAGCTCGATCTCCTAGGACCTAAACGTTTATCGACCATTGGCGGGCAGTTATGCAATGCTCGGCGCCGATAGTAAAATGAAAGCTGTGGCTGAATGAGCGTGTCGACCATTTCACGCCTAGGTAGTTATTCTATGAATAATATAACATCATTAATATGATTACACGATTTGAAAAAACATCACATTCGTGTTGTAGCCTAGTCAATATTGTTAAATAATTTATAAATTATTTTAGCATAATAGATTGAATGGTGTTGCATAAATATATTTATATGCTCACACAGATCACCCTCAATCAGTTCACCGAGGGCTGATTGACAGGCGTGCTCGAACGCTCATTGGTCAACATCCCCCCCCCCATCTCAGCGGCCGTCTCGTATGATCTCACGTTGAGAGTGGTATTTCACGAGACTTTGACAAGCACACATCTACCCTCAAAATGATGACGTAATCAAACACTGCACATGACACGGCCTCGTTTACACAGCCTAAATCTGGTGTCGTGAGTTCCGTATTCCCTGATTCAACTAATTTTAACTTCTACTGTTTATATCAGACAAATTCATCCAATTCATATTTTTATTATTTACAAATAATAAATAATATATTTTCTTAACTCCGATACTCGTCCTTTAGGCCCTAATCGTATCCCGTGTAATCCAATACCGTATCCCGCGTTTCTCCCGTCATATTCACCTATTACCAGTTCAAATCAAGCCATTTTGATAGCACGGTCGGCTTATAACGCGATTCGTATCAATGGGCCCCACCGATCGTGCTATAACGAATAACTACTGAACATGTATGATTCTAACACTTCACTATCATGATTAGGACCGGCCAGAGGGGCCGGTACTATTTTTGTTTGTACCATTTTAGTTTGTGTCCTATTTTATAGGAAAAAAGCGGGGTGCTGTGTGTGGGAAACGGTGGACATTTCTGTACACCAGTCCTTATGAACATGTTGAATATTACGTATTACAACAGACCCGGTGATAGATTAGTGCTGGGTCAGCGTAGTAGATGATTGACAGGCATTGAACCAGCAATGGGCTGCGACGCTGGCCCAACATTGAACCGGAATTTGGTGGGTAGGATACATCGTCTGTATCAGGTACATCGTAGGCAAGTATTGAATAAATGTTGGCTAGCACCGGCGGGGGCCCTAGGGTAGTGGTTAGCACCGCTGCCTTCCATGCCAGAGTTCGGGGTTCGTTTCCTGGTCTCGGCAGTTTGAAAGAAACAAAAATCTTTCTTCCCCATCCACTGGTAAAACTCAGTATTGTGTGGAGCCTCTGTGACCGAGAGGTAGCGTGCTCGGCCTCAGACCGCCAGGGTTTGAATTTAGAATCCTGTGTCTGGAGGGCAGTGTCATCTCACCATCCTCAGGAGGCTCTCCTAGCCCAATTCAGCCTGTATGTGCACAAAGGTGGCCTAAAACCCCATTCATTCATTCATTCACATTCATTCATTATAGAGACATGCGCAGCACGATTCACTGGCAAATTATTATTATTTATTGTACGAATGTCATGTAAGCATAATGTAAAATATGTCTTCTGGATGTCAATTATCATTATTTTATAATTTTGGCCTCATCTTCGACTTTTGATCCCAAAGTTGTCAATTGGACAACCGAGTGAAAAATATCATATCTGTAAGTTACGCGGTACTTTTTGGGCATAGCCTTAGCCCGCTGCTGGTGCCCAGTGGACTACTCCTTTAACGACCACTCCAGATACCACTCCAATGACGTTCACAAATTGCCCTACCCACACTGTGCCTGATGTTATTGACCACTCTTCAACCTTGCGCACATTGAGACCACTTTAATGACAACATCACACCCCCAGATCACTACAGTGTTTTAATTAAAAAGTAAACGTCTTCAATCCGTGTCACTGATCTACGTTGCTGAAATTTGACAAGCTCAAGTGATTTTCAGTCACTTTAAGTTGTGGATCGCGGTAGCGAGACACAAATTAAAAAGTGACTGAAAATATAAATTTAATACATCAATAATCTACTGTTAAGATTAACGGCCATTGCATGACATAAATACATCAAGTCACCCTGCACACACTCTGAGATTAGTCTCTACTAATTCAGTCACGTTATATAAGTTCACCTGGCCACACTGTCTCTGATGTTAGATTAATCTCTACTGCTCTAGTCACGTTATATAACTTCACCCTGAGATTAGTCTCTACTAATTCAGTCACGTTATATAAGTTCACCTGGCCACACTGTCTCTGATGTTAGATTAATCTCTACTGCTCCAGTCACGTTATATAACTTCACTCTGAGATTAGTCTCTACTAATTCAGTCACGTTATATAAGTTCACCTGGCCACACTGTCTCTGATGTTAGATTAATCTCTACTGCTCTGGTCACGTTATATAACTTCACTCTGAGATTAATCTCTACTAATTCTGTCACGTTATATAAGTTCACCTGGCCACACTGTCTCTGATGTTAGATTAATCTCTACTGCTCCAGTCACGTTATATAACTTCACTCTGAGATTAGTCTCTACTATTTCAGTCACGTTATATAAGTTCACCTGGCTACAGTGTCTCTGATATTAGCGGCCTCTCTGATGACATATAGATGTCTAAACATCCAACCATATTCACCTCAAAATGATTATTTTCAAGGGCAACAAAATAAAACAGAATTATTCGAAGATTCAGGGACCAAAGGATTAAGAATCCATAGAAAGCTATTAATATATTAGGCGTGATTCGCAGCAGGACTATTCACTTGTCAGTCCAAGTCTTGTCTTCTACACCCGACCAATGGAAGGGTGGTTCAGCATGTCACATGACGAGATCGGCCAATCACTGCAGTCATTCAGTTGTTATTTAAATTAGGGGTCAGAATACCAGACTCATTAGCATAGGCCCACTTGCCTATGCTAATTTAGTGTTAAGCCACTGTCTGTAACGGTGCGCCGTCATTGAATTCTGCCAAATGAATAATTTCAACACAATGGTATATAATTGAATTGGAGATTGGAGATGCTGTGGATGATTCGATATGGGTAGTTCGAGGCCTAATCCCTGCATTGTTTTGAAAATGTGTGTCTCAGTGGTGCCGTCAGGAACCCTGTGACCCCCCCCCCCCCTCCCCCCTACACACACTTATACATAATAATGTGATAATATGTGAATAGGTATGGACATCGTCTCTTGTGTCAGTAGACTCAGACCTTATACATTGATGTACTCCTCAGGGGTTTAAAGCGTGTAAAGTCACTCACTGACCTCCTCGCTGACTCGATGATTTATTATAGCTAACTCTAGTGTTTGGACATCAAGTGTGGAAACATCCCTTCTACTTAGTAACGGTTACCTTGATACAATGACTCATCTCTGGGATAATATAGGTCCATCGTCTGTGACGCTGGCCCAACATTAGCCCAGCACTGGGTCAATGTATCGTGTTTTGCTGTGGTAGGGTGTTATACAGGTATCTACACAGCCCCTGTCTACTTAGAGTGGTGAGGTGTGTGAATCTGCGCCACTCTCGCTCTATAGCTCTACCACACAACACATATGATGTCAACTTAATAGTGGTCTGACCAGAGCGGTCTGTCAGATAAAAAACACCAGGTGATAATTCTAGCTAATGCTATGCCTTCAAATTGTGAAGCTAGCAGGTGAGGCTAAGTCGGAGCCTATTGTCAACAGAGAACTTACGTCAACAGTACACTGTTACCGGTAGTCACAATCAGCAAATACAGGTCAGTTTGTTATAGAATGTACGTTTTAAACATTGTATCAGCCTATATTCAATGCTAAATTAAAACGACAAATTAACTTTTAAGTGTGAATTCACTATATGCGAATTCACACGGGCCAAAACACAGAGCAAAGGCACTGGGCGAATTTTTTTTTTCGAGCCTAATTCAGTACCGGTCATGTATAGGACAGTATAGGACAGAACAGAATAAAACAGGACTTGAGAGGAGTGGGCTGGGCAGGACATAATGCGTGTATTCAATATTAGGGGGAGGGAGGGGGGGGGGGCTACACTACAATGAGCAAATCCTTCACCATGAGTTGTGATAGACAGAGTCGTATCAATAACATATACCGTTGTTCTGGTAATTTTCGCCTGTTTAAATTTTCGCGAATTTACCGATTTTGGGACTTTCACGAAGTTCTGAATTCACAAATTTCAATTTTTCATAAGTCGCGCTATTATAATAATATTTTTTTGCGAGATTCTTGAATTCACGATTTTTTCCACCTTTTGAAATTCGCGAAAATTAAAACCTCGTGAATATTAACAGATCTACAGTATAGCTTACTTAAAATATTATATAATATGTACCGTTAGCACTAATTAAACAAATTTAATTATTATATTTGAAAATAAATCCATATATTTGGTAATCTTGTACGTTTTGTCATAATTTCCACTTTTTTATTATTTGTAAATAATGTAGTGTATCCTACCACAAGAGACATACATTGACTATAAGTGCATTTGAGAGACGTGTGGGATAAAATTTTACAAATATTTATTGCAACAAATAGATTACAAAATCACCATACAATTAATAACTTTTTCATATTAGGCCAAGAGTATTAGGGTCTATATGAGTGAAACCTGAAACAAATTCATAATCAGCTGAGAATTTCAGAAAATTTTCAGAAAACTATCCCCTACAGCATACTAAAAGTCCCCATAAATCCACCCTGAGCCTTTTGATAAATTCAAGATGACGTCCAAGATGACCGCCAAATTTCACTATTTGTCATATATTGGGATTAAAATATCATAGAAACGTAAATAAAGAGTGTAAACATTTGTCTTGGGGGGGGGGGGGGGAGGGGAGGGGCAAGGAATTCGATTTCGACATTTGATTTATTTGATAAAAGTTTTTTATTGTTCACATTGAAAAAAATCATTAACAACATCTGTTTTCTATATTTACGGGTCGCTTTATGCAAACAACCACTCGTACCCCAAAAACAGTATAATAAAAGGTTTTCCAGCGTTTTCTCACTCATGGGATGTATTTATTAGCAGGCAAAAAATATATAAACATCTGACTACCGGAAAGGCGTTAAGTCCAAGATGGCCGCCAATGACTCCAAAGGAAGGAAATTGTTATGAATAATTTAGTGCATAACTGTTGTTTTATGTTTACTCAAGGTATTAAATGTGGTAACAACATCTGTTTTCTATATTTACGGGTCGCTTTATGCAAACAACCACTCGTACCCCAAAAACAGTATAATAAAAGGTTTTCCAGCGTTTTCTCACTCATGGGATGTATTTATTAGCAGGCAAAAAATATATAAACATCTGACTACCGGAAAGGCGTTAAGTCCAAGATGGCCGCCAATGACTCCAAAGGAAGGAAATTGTTATGAATAATTTAGTGCATAACTGTTGTTTTATGTTTACTCAAGGTATTAAATGTGGTAAAATTAACTGGCACAATGTCCTGACTTCCGAATTATAACCATACTACAACAAGCTGCATGTGTTGGTATAGTGATGTAGGTATAATTTGTTACAACAATTTATTGACTCATTTGGCCTTGAAATTGACATTTTGACTTTAAATATGAAGTTGAATTACTAAAATAATATCAGAAATGGATTATCCAGACTTTAAATATGAAGTTGAATTACTAAAATAATATCAGAAATGGATTATCCAGTATGTTTACCTTTTCAACGGAAAGAGGTATTGCACTTGTTCTTAGCCCAATATATGACAAAATGTGAAATAAGTGGCCATGTTGGATGCCATCTTGGATGTATCAAAAGGCTCAGGGTGGATTCTTGGGGACTTTTTGTATTAGGAGAAAGTTTTCCGTACCTTTCCTGAAATTTCCAGCTTGTTATGAATTTGTTCAGGTGCCAAACCTAATACCCTTGGCCTATATTACACTACTCACACTTCCAATTTGTTTCAATAGATGGATATTCTAACATTTTCAAAATGATATTACGACACTTGCACTGAAAAAATAAAATGTATGCATAATTATAGGGGATATAAGACAAATGGATTCACTCCTCTCCACAAAATACACTTATTAAATAATATTTTACAAAGTGCAAATCAAGCTGCTATTAAAATACAATTGCATTTTCCAATAATCTAATTTGAAGCATTGGTAAATGACGTATGACAGCATGATCATTATAAGTATAACTGGACATTGTGGAATATAAATTTAAAAAATGAACCACGAAAGGAGAACAGGAAGTAAACTAAATGTTTAATCTTGTAGGTTTTGTCATAATTTACACTTTTTTTTTGTAAATAAATAATGTAGTTTATCTTCATCATCAAGAGATATACATTAGCCATTAGTGTATTGGAATCTCAATCCACCCAGCAAGCGCAAGTCACCAATCCCATATCGGACCAGTGTTGGGTCACAGTCTGTGACGCTGGCACAGCACAGGATCCAGGTCTCATAATAAAGGCAACTCCAATAGAGGACCGTTAAATTCCTGCAAATCGTTGCATTATTCGTAGTCAGGGGGCTTAGACATATAAGTGCTCAAATCTTTCATGAATTACCACATTTTAACCACTTATAACCAAGGTCATGTATTTTTGATTTTTTTTTGTGGGAGCCAAGCTGGACTCCCACTGTAGGCGCCATATTAGAACAGTACAATTTCAAGATTAAGCAAGCCGAAAATATATATAGTGACCGAATATCGTGTGAGCAAGTCTAACTGCATTTCTAATGTCTTTCAAACGACCAATATTACTTACAATTCAGCAATGTTCAACAACAACAATTTCACATAGTATATCAAATTTATCCCTTTTTCATATCAAAGTTTTGTGTTCATGGTAGTCAACAAAGCATACATTATTTTATATTTTTTAATATCACTTTAGCTGTAAGTGGTCCAAATTAGGTGCTATTGGAAATATTTGAACAATTCTATGACTAAGCCGCCTTACTAGTTGTCCTCTTACTCATAAGCTCCCAGCCACGTTAATCCGATGTTGATTTCATGTGGGGCCTCACACTATTGTATATCGTTATTAGGCGATATCGCACGGTTCTTGGATGATACATATCATGCTTGTATCGTTTGATAAACTACAGATGTAAAGCGTAGACTATGACCTATGATCAATGAAGATTCCGCGACCATATCTTATTCTCTGCCAGTCATCTCGCTGGTAAATAGCTTCGCATTGCCGGCCATGGGATAATAAACTGTGATATGAGGTTAAAACTGGCGAGTGTTGATTGGTAAAGTGTAACATATGACTTATAATGCACGTTTTAAAGATAATTCCTTTATCATTTCCTGTATTAGTTTTGCATATTTAGCAGAATAATTATCAGATATATTTTTATGCGAGAGAGTATAAATTTATATCCAGTTAATGTATTGCAAGTTACTTATTACTGGTTAACCACAGCTGAGCGATTTTTCTGTTCGCAGCTGCCTTGGATTCATCACCCTAAACAAACACTAGGAACGTAGTGAAAGGGATTATTTTTTCAATGAAAGGCCTTTTACATAAATAAATATGTACAATATTGTGTTCATATATATTTTGTATGTATTAAATAGAATACTTTTTTTTAAATTGCGTGTAGGTTTTCATTATATCGATCGTGACGTCATATCCAATACATTAGTTTAATCATCGACCTTAATATCAACACTGAACAAGGCCTATCTATTAAACAGACTGACTGACTTGTATCGCTTTAGTCTAAATTGACTGAATTCACAAAGATGACCGACCGACCCAAATACGGGTCCACTTTAGATCTATCCAATGGTGGTCTGATTTCCGGGTCTCCACTGTAATTCTGCATAGGATACTAGCTATTATATCGTGGGTAACCGTAACAGTTTATGAGCCAATGTCATAAGATACTAGCTATTATATCGTGGGTAACCGTAACAGTTTATGAGCCAATGTCATAGGATACTAGCTATTATATCGTGGGTAACAGTAACAGTTTATGAGCCAATGTCATAAGATACTAGCTATTATATCGTGGGTAACCGTAACAGTTTATGAGCCAATGTCATAGGATACTAGCTATTATATCGTGGGTAACCGTAACAGTTTATGAGCCAATGTCATAAGATACTAGCTATTATATCGTGGGTAACCGTAACAGTTTATGAGCCAATGTCATAGGATACTAGCTATTATATCGTGGGTAACCGTAACAGTTTATGAGCCAATGTCATAAGATACTAGCTATTATATCGTGGGTAACCGTAACAGTTTATGAGCCAATGTCATAAGATACTAGCTATTATATCGTGGGTAACCGTAACAGTTTATGAGCCAATGTCATAGGATACTAGCTATTATATCGTGGGTAACCGTAACAGTTTATGAGCCAATGTCATAAGATACTAGCTATTATATCGTGGGTAACCGTAACAGTTTATGAGCCAATGTCATAGGATACTAGCTATTATATCGTGGGTAACCGTAACAGTTTATGAGCCAATGTCATAGGATACTAGCTATTATATCGTGGGTAACCGTAACAGTTTATGAGCCAATGTCATAGGATACTAGCTATTATATCGTGGGTAACCGTAACAGTTTATGAGCCAATGTTCTCTAGATTGTATTGTCGGATCTCCTAAAATATTTGTTAGAAATGTTCAATGCCATTCGTTGAAGTATATTTAGCGACTTAAATATATACGCATATATACGCAAGATAACAGGGTAATGGAGAAACCTAAATAACGTTTTAAGGCAGTTACTCTCAATGATAGCGTATCTGATTATTTTGAGATTAATTTGACGCTATCTGGTACAGAAAGCATGAACGGTCGTTGTGATTTACAACTCAAAGTAATAAATTGTGTTCAAGACTCAAGTGCTCGTGCGTGAGGTAATTCATGTGTTTGGACTTTGTAACATCACGTGTGGGAATATTTCTACCACCCAACGTGGAGTGTTAGCACCCAATGCTGGTTAAATGCTGGGCCACCATCTACAACGTCAGCCCAACATTAAACCAGCATTGGATCAACGTGTTGTGTTTGCTGGGAGAGCAGTAACTGCACAACACTGACGCTGTCCACATTATGTGGTCAGAAGGGAGAGCTCAGTCACTGGCAACATGGATGCCATGTTGATGTGTCGACTGGCGGGGCGTCATCAAACAACTCAAAACATTTTGTTTTAGATATACTGTTTCATCTCTGGAGCAACTTGACATTTTTACTCAGCACTATGTAAAGACAAACAACTGGCATATGCTGCTAAATTGTGTGGACTCAAATCCATAAACTGCAGATAACCTAACCCTTCTCCTATATATCTGGTTATATTTTGATCATCTACTTGACAGACGATCTCTACCAGCAATTCACTGCTATCACAACTACCAAAGTCAGGTAGGCTTAGACATATCATGATTCACTGCCATCACAACCACCGAAGTCAGGTAGGCTTAGACATATTATAATTCACTGTACAACCACCGGAGTTGGGTAGGCTTAGATATATTATAATTCACTGTACAACCACCAGAGTCAGGTAGGCTTAGACATATTATAATTCACTGTACAACCTTAAAAATCACGTAGGCTTAGACATATTATGATTTACTGCCATCACAATCACCAGAGTCAGGTAGGCTTAGCCACATTACTAAAATACATAGTTATTTTTGACGTTCTGTTTTTAAATGGTTTGCAGATCTTAATCAAAGCTTTAAGGACAATATTCAACGTCACAGTTATATCTTTAATCAGGACTCTATGTCGATTCACCTCCCTCAATACTATTGAAAATCCACAGTCTATCCATAGGCCACTAAATTTAATTTATCTGTTTTATTAAAAAAAAATCAAAAATCTAATGAGGGGGGGGGACGGTAAAAAAAACATTAAGGAAAAAAAATTTAACCTATTTTTGGAAAGTTAAGGAGGGCGACGAAAAAAAAATCATTAGACAGATTTCTAGAAAAGTAAATAAGGGTGACGGGATAATAAAACTTTTGATCTGTTTGAAAAAACAAGCAAAAAAATATAGCTGGAAAAATGTTTTCTTATCGTCTAATACACCATTTGCACAGAAAGTTTTCCTGGCCCAGCTCTGTTATAATTCACATGTACACAAAAGTGTTCAAATGTCCCATTCATTCACTTATTCAGTTATGATATATATTGTCAACAAATTTTAGAAATATTATTCACTTAATCATGTTAATGATCAATTTGTTTACTACTACAAAGACATTATCTTCAATGCAATGAAATACCATTCAAAAGTAGTTACTAAAATTACATTCTGACACAGTTTGCATTTTTTTATTAAAAATATATAACGATAGTCGAACCGACAGACAGTTTAAACAATCAAAATTTAAACGTAAATATCACGTTTTTGATCCTCCACTCGAGTCGTGACCTCAAACATGAAGTTGCCACAAAACAACAATTCATTTTGTTTAAATTCTAGCAGTCAAAGAATGTAATATGACAAAACTGTTTAAATTGTTATGTTTACCGTCCCGAAAACATGTAACTTGATTTACTTTATGTTAGTAGCACCATATTATGTGTGTAAATTCGCACAATGATTGAATAATCAGTGATGTATAATAATTATATTCTCATCTGCATGATTCACCTAATTCATTCATCTGATATAACAATACAAATCAGAAATTTAAATAAAATGTTGATTATATTATCGGAACATCCTTTCTCTAAATATATATTGAAAAGGAAAACAAATAAAATTAAAATATATATAGAGCATAGAGTGTCTCTGGGAGTGGTTCTCAAGGCTCACCTTTAAAATAGGCTTCATCTTTGTACGTACGGTGTTGCCATTGCATATTATTTTTTTAGTGTAATATTGAGTTATCATTAATTTAAACGTACAGATAGCAGATTTAATGTGCTTATTGACATAGCGTATATCGCATAATTATATGATAAAATATAAATTTAAGCATAATGACACAACCATGATCATAGCTATAACAGGTCTTTAAAAACTAACATCCAGATAATATTTTTCTTTTATTTCAGATTAGCTCATTTATTTCCCATTCAAATTGTACAATGTACCTTTATTTACTATGAGTAATATTGGGGGGGGGGGTGATAACGCTAAGTAACTCAAGGCCAGATCCATACACGGTTAAGTTTGTCTTAACTTCAAACCGAATAAAATATTCAGTACATTCTTCAGATATACGTGCCCCAAGGATACATTAGGCCTGCTCTGAATTTACATTCCAGTAATTTCACAAGAGCGATATAAGATCTACTGCCGCCTTTGGACATCACCATACAACCAATGTTAGTTTCAATTCTACCAAATTGGAAGATAAATATAGATATATTTTACTACAACACTGAATTGAATACTACAAATGGATAAAATATATTTTGTGGAAGATAGTTTAGACTTGCATGACAACTAAATGCCAGAATTTAGATAATTAGCGTAATAATTGTTTTCTGTACGATAAGCTGGTATCGGGAATTAGCAATGACCTTATCACTTAGTATTTTTGGCCTCCAGAAGTGTTAGTTGTTAGCTCAGTTGACCTCTTACACTTCAGAAGTATGCGCAGAAAACTGTAGGTACCAGATTGAAGATTAAAATTAATTTATTAAGATTTTGTCTGATTTGACATTGAAATTACATTATAAAGCCCCCATCGGGGAGGGGTACCTCAGTATATGTGAACAATTACACCCTTTTGATCGTTTGGTTTATATTCTAAACTATCATGCAGTTTGTTATTTATCGGTGATGTGTAGGCTTACTAGACGCGTATAATGAATAGATGTGCCGGTATGTAATTTACTTGGGAATTTAGATAATAAAGCTTATCGTAGAATTTTAGGCATTATGATGTCAAAGGATGGTAGGATTTGTTTTATTCTAGTCCCTGATAAAAATATTATAGCTGCTGAATTTTTCAAGTTTCAATTGTTGCTCAAATTATAACTTCAGTGATTTTATGTCGGCCATTTTGAAATTCATGTTTTGCAAAAAATCAACAAGGATGAGAGTTCCTCGTCTGCTCAGATATTACTGTAGGGGAGCCAGCCAAGTATACTTGAAAGAGAAAAAAATATCAGCCAAAACAATGCAGCTGCAAAAATAGAGGAGACAATATTTTTTTCTAAAAAGAAATGCAAGAATTGGCTTTCTCATACCTGAAAATATTAGAATAGACATATTACTTATATCTCTATAGTATGTAGCAAAATTATTCGTCAATATTTTTCTTTTTATGTACGCTGATAGCCATCTTGGATTTCGCCATTTTGGACATTTTAGTAGGGTAGCCGTGCACTTTTAATCAACCGAGCGAGCGGCAAAGGTCTGATAGTTGATTCCACCTCAGCAAATGGTCCTTTATTAGGAAATCCATTTCTTACAAGTACCGGTTGGTGCGAAAAGTATTTTTTTTACGTTTTTTTACTTCTCGCCACCAAAAAAGGGGTGATTCTACTTTTTTTTTCAAAAAATAAATATTTCGATTTTTTCTACTGTCACTCATCACAACATATCCCAAGTGACCCAAAAATATAAAAAAAACACAACTAAAGACGTTTTGGTAAGCATTAGAGAGAGAGAGAGAGAGAGAGAGAGAGAGAGTACGTTTATTTAACCGAAAATTACAAGGCTGGGAGAACCTCGCTAAGATTAAATATAACCGCTATCGCGAGGGCCACATTTAGCGGAAATTTAGTGGCAAATTCTTCAATTTTTATAAAAAAATTCAAATTTCACTCTTTTCAGAAAAGTTCAAATTATTTTAAAAATTACAAAAAAACTAGAATAGTGTCTCATTATACCTTAAAAAAAACCCATGCTATATGGTATGGAGATAAAAATATATTTTAAAGTATATAAATGTATAAAAACCGACTGAATATTATGCTATGATCTCTACCCCTGAATTTTTAGTTCTCGCGACAAAAAAAGGCCTGAATCTGATTTTTTTTTCAAAAAATAAATATTTCGATTTCTTTTACTGTCACTCATCACAATATATCCCAACTGACCCAAAAATATAATAAACACAATTATAGACGTTTTGGTAAGCATTAAGCCGAAATTTAGTGACAAATTCTTCAATTTTTATGAAAAAAATGCAAATTTTACTTTTTTCAGAAAAGTTCCAATTATTTTTAATATTAGAAAAAAACTGGAATAGTGTCTCATTATACCTTAAAAAGCTTCCAAATCTATATGGTAGTAAGATAAAAAATATTTTTTTAAATATATAAATATATAAAAACCGACTGAATATGATGGTATTACCCCTAGCCCCGAATTTTCAGTTTTCGCGACAAAAAATAATTAAAAATTAGGATATACAGTGCGACCTGTACATACCGGACCCTGTGCAAACCGGAATCCTGTCTATACCGTAATAATTATTTGGTCCCAAATTAATTACACTCAAAACAATACTAATTAACCCTCTCCAAACCGGAACCTGTCTACTCCGCATACCGGACTCATTATTTTCCCAAAATGCATAAATTGTATTGTATTTCACCTGTCCAAACCGAAATCGATTTTTTTATAATTTTAAAAAATTGCATGCGGTACACTAAGGGTTAAACAGATGGCGGCAAAGTGACGTAACCTCCTGCTTGTTACCTGGTTATGCAATGGAGAAGGTGCGAAGCTAGTGTTGGTAACACCCTTTCATAGTTAGAGAACCTGGTAGCGCCCTTACTTTGAGATTAGTAAGATATTTACACAACATAATGGATTAATAAAAATTAATAATTGGTTAACAAAATATTATAACAAACTCTTTGCCTAATAAAATATTAAAAGTTCGTATCAATTCATAAACATATAAGTGCATTAAACATAAATAAATCTAACGAAAATTAGGCTGTGTTTTTGGATAAATTTATTTTGTTTGTGATACTTAATGACCCAATAAATAAATAACTAACGGTGGGTAAACTATAAAAATATTTGACTTATTCTTACATCGCTGGATTAATCCTAAATTATTTTTGACTCCTATAGTCAAGGCACTTATTATTTTAAATGACATAATTATACAGTATCGGATCATTTAATCCAGCGTCATACATTCCAGAAAATATATAAACGTTATCAAACAAACGAGTGTTGTCATGAAACAATTTAAGAAAACTGCTGCAATATGATGTCGTTGTTAACAAATATGCTCCGTGTTTGAAATATGTGAAGGACGATTACACGAATATAACGCTATTTTAGATTAGGCGCTAAAAATAAATGTTTATAAAATGACAAATGCGCTCCGTGTATGAAATATGTGACACACAATTACAAAAATGTACTGTTATTTTAAGTTAAGAGCTAAAATTGTAAATACATTGAGAAATTATCACGGACACAATACGTATACCCGCTACTAGTTTTACTATGTATACTAGCTGTATTATATTTTTTATATTTGAATAATGTTTGAAAAAATAATGTATGCATCGATTATCATATGCTTATTATTTTAATATATTAAAACATCTTTAAAAAATGTATCTTTTGTTATATCAATTTATTTACATTCATCCAGCTATCATTTATAGTCCTACCGACGACACATCATGAATTATAACCCTCGTGTCAATTGTACAAGTTATCGTTGTTTGTTCCTCTCCAAAAGAAAAAAAACTGTCTAAACCGGAACCTGTCCAAACCGGAATGAAACTTTGTCCCCAAGGCATTCCGGTATAGACAGGTTTTACTGTATATATATATTTTTTAGGGATTTTTTACTAAGTGTAAATGATTATAATTTTATCATATGTGACTGAAATATATAATAAGCACAATTACTGATGTATTGATAAGCATTAAACCGCAATTTAGAAGCAAATTCTTCATTTTTCATGGGAAAATGAATAAAATTGAACTATTTTTTAAAAATGTTCAAAATAATGTTATAAAACCATAAAATAATGTCTTATTGTACTTTCTAATGATTTCGCGGCTATATGGTATTAAGAGAATAATATTCAAAGAATATATAAATATAATAAAATATATATATGATGCTATAATATTACCAATGCCCTCGGCTAGTATTTAGTTTACGCGACAAAAAAAGGAATATCATAATTTTTCACAAAATATATTAATATATTTCTTTCTCACTGTCATCATCATGATATTCCATAAGTGACTTCCCATATGTTGTATATGGTTACAAGAAAAAACCCATCATGTACAAAAAATTACATATAGATAATAACACCGACTGAATATTATGATATTCCTTTAACTTAGGAAATGGTAACCTTTACACTTACTTATTTATTTTAATTTCATTAAAATGTTCCCAATCGCTTTCAACAATAATATGAAATAATATATGATCAAATAAAATATTCCATGCAATTAGCGACATAACATAATGTAATATCCCTCACCCCACTATTTTAGAAATAATAACTTTCAATGAACATGGTGAATAGAAAACAAAATCTGTTCTTACATATATGTACTTCTAGATTTGTTCTTGCAGCAAATAAAACATTCACTCGAATAAACTGAAATTATACCTCATATGTATATAACACACACATTTCAGTATTAAATGTCATCAGTGCCTGGTTCATATGAATCAGCATTGTAAACTTCATCATCATCATCTTAACATTCTAGATTTTGATTAGTCAACCTCTCGGACAAAATATAAATATATTTCAACTCTAAGCCAATAATGAATCAAGATCTTTGATATCGGGACAACATTATATGAGCATTGGGAAAACATCTAAGCTATTTGGACAGCATCAGTTTAGCGTTAGGGCAATGCATTATATGGCATGAGTTTTTACACGAAGAGGCACATGTTATCACGTGTTAGTATGTCAGGCAGGTCTAGTCTGAACACTGATATTGGGCCAGATACTGGTCTCCAATGTTGTTTTAATGTTGGGCCATCGTCTTCGACGCTGGCCCAACATTAAAAAAACAGCATTGTTTCAATGTAACGTGTTTTTATTATCATTTCAACTATATTTAGGCCTATTTCACAAGTAAAAAAAACGACAAATGTACAGGGGCCTATTTGATGGCAGGTGTATTCTTCTGGCGCTCCATAAATATATTTCAAGTCAATGGGTTGAAGGTAGATATTAACTGGTTATATCTGCTGAGGCTGGTAAATGCTGCTATAACACATGTTGCAAAGTTGTGGCAAGGTTACTCAGCGCTTGTGGAGAGGTTACTGAAGCTGTGGCGAGATTACTCTGGCATGCGAGATTACTTGTGGTGAGGTTACCTTGGGCGAGTTTACTCGCATCCATTTTTTCACACAATATCACTTATTTTTAGGGCAATTATTTAAACTACTAACGGTCGAAAATAATAAACAAAAAGTAGGATATTATTTTAGCATTGGGTGATTTTAGGCCTACTATTGTATTAGGAAATATTCACCCTTTGTATGGATTGTATTGAGACTATTTATATATTAAACCATAACTGTTCATCCGTTGATGTTATTATTGTTGTTTTTTTATAAACAAAATTGGCAAAACATTGCTTGAATGCGCTGCAACGAACCAAATGCAGGCTTATTATAATAAGAACGAAAAAGTCGTATGCTTGTGGATGGTAATAGATATAATTATAATATATATTCATTTCAACTATATTAAGATTATATGATAATAACATTTTGTGCCAAACTAAATGATTAAAACACGTCTTTGAAAAAACTAGTGTGCTACGCATCACTAATCGTACTTGTTTATAATGACAGTTTGAAGAAATACGTCGGGGATTCCCTAAACTCAATCGGCCAATGGGACTGCAACCTTCAAGACACACCCCCAAATTGAATCAAATTGAGGCTGGCCAATCACAACCTAAAAACCAGAGCCCCGTTTCTGGCCCAATATGTAATCACAGGGCCAGTGGTCAGGCTAAGGCAGGTCCAGCTATCTGTGGCATGTTGTATCAGATGGTAACATGGTCATCACTGTCTAACGGTATCTGATAAAGGTACTTAAGATAAGTACATTGATAAATGTAGTGACATCGATACAGAAAGTATAGACTGCTTTCACAAAATACATTATAGACGAAAATATTCCTAATGTTGAAAGAGACTGTTTGATTAAATATTATATGTCAACTGTGCAGTCGCAAATTCATTACTGTATAACTGTTTGAAAAAATTCTTCCGATGCCTATTGTGAATATTACCAAAAACCATGTACGATAAGATGGTCAACTCTCCCCAAAACGTGAAATCGCTCTCAGTGATTTTACCATATTACGACGAGTAATTATGTCATTGATCCTATTAAAAACAATACATACTTCACATCATAAAAATCAGAAAAATAAGTATTGCCCGAGGTTTACTTCTATTTTTTATCCAATAATTTGTGAGTTAGTTATCAATACTTTTTAATTGTCTTCTTCCCTTTGGTACCTCAGGGGTTGATGCGCCCGTATAAACAAGTATGCATATTCATTGTTCACAAACAACAGGTGACGCCCACGAGACGTCGACTCAATTATAGTGTAATGCTGGTCCAAGGTTTGTAATGCTGGTCCAGCATTACCCCATTATTGGTTCATCTTCTCGTATCTGCTGACAGGTGAATTGTGTGCAAGGGTAGATACGGGCAAAGAAAACCAAGATAAGGACAATGGAAATAATATATATACTATATAAATTATATTACTATATATTATAGTCTAATGACACGGATCATTTGTCATGTTTATTATTCGGAATATGCCTGAACAGAAATATTTTGCTGATATAAAGCCTGTTACTGTTACTGATGATTCACCTGATCTGAGCGATACTGTCACAGAAATAGCTTATTCAATGCTGAAATCATTCATGCCACAAACGGGTATTACCATTGAAGAGGAGAATATTCTTGTATAATATTATATATCAGTGGATATCTTTGTCGCAAAGTGTCGCGATCTGCATGTGATCAATGTAAAATAATTTTGATGCCACTAATAAATTGCATACATTTCTGTCTAAGAAGCAATATTTGAATATTCAAGGTGTGGGGCTTTTGTTTCACGTCAAAATTTAATACAATTAATGGTTCAAATGAATTTTCGGAAATATACCTGAACACCTAGGAGTCACAACAGATATCAAATTATTACCATCATCAAAGACACTAAATCACGTGCAAGTTGTGAATGTTTCACGTTAATATTACATATTTATGTCCCAATTCGGCTACACCATGTACTGCGGGAAAACACCTTATTACCAGTAACGGCAGGAGAAATAGAAAATTATTAAAATTCAACTATAAATAAATTGTGTCATAAAAATGAACGTGTCTTGTTTTCAAGATATCAGTATATTGCTAACGCTCCAGTCCTCAGTGACATTGATGGCAGTGGTCCGAGAGAGAAGGCTCACATATTATAATTTTATAATATTACTTTTGTGTTCTGAATATATATTTTAAATAATAGGTTTGAATGAAAAGACACGTCTGCCAAGTTATGGTTGTTAGCAATGTTTTGCCCCGATCTCCTTTGTGGTCACTATGCTTGACGACATATCGTCACTCCCCTCCCGTTCTGTGCCCACATATTTGTGTACTTTCTGTACACAGCTCTTCTTTTATTTAAATGAATACATTTTATTCTCTAAAATAGTATGATAATATAACATGACTTTTCTGCTATATTAGCAGTTATTTTCGTTCCAAAAATAAATATTGCAGAGATATTGTCATAGCTGTCAAACCTAGAAAAACATTATTTTTTCTTTGGAAGCTAAAGTGGTGAAATTATCACTTGTTTTATATGATGATACTAAAGCCTAGCTTCAACTCCCGTTAAAAGGGGACAGCACTGCACAATGTATCACACGCATTTGTATGGTGAAATCCGTAAGTTGATCATCTTATTGTACATGGTCTTTGATATTACAAAGACTACAGAATCGAGCGGCATGAGTTATAAGTGATGATTTTCACTGGAATGTAAAAAGTATAGATATTGTTAAGGGCCTTGGTTTAGTTAAATGTTTGTCAACGAAAATGCATTATGGAATATCATAAATGTGGTCGTTGTGTCGAGTGGTTGGGATGCATCCCAGTCAGCGACACACTCAGCCAATGTTGGTTCAATGATGGACCATCTGGATCTGTATATTACGTGGCAGTACGCAGTATTGCGCTATCGCTCCACGGGAGAAACTTAGCAAGGCCTGTTATCATTCATGATATAATCGATCGCCTAATGTGCATGCCAAGTACTCCACATTGTCGATTTTTTGGGGTTTTGCCGAATGGAAACTGCGCCTACGTCCATTGAGGTTCTTTTTACGTTCAACTCAACTATATGCGTTTTTGTATACCTGATACTCTAAATAAAACAAGTAATATGATAACAGACAAAATGAAAACTCACAGTCGGAAAGGATTTACAGCATATATCAAGCTCTTTCTCATTAATAAATACGACCCAATATGTTCAACACCAAATCGTTACATATGTTCCCTTGATTATTGAATCTTAATATATTTAATTTTATTATTTCATTTATCGTGTTTTTTTTATTTATTTTTTATTATTATTTATTATTATTATTATCTTTTTTTTTAACGCGTGGACAAGTAGTTTTATGGTTTTCGATGTCCCGGTAGGGGTGTGGCACTGACAGAGTGCTGGCTTGCCAGCACTGTGTCAGCGTCTCGTCCTTGGTGGGACATCGCCAGGTTGGCCTACAGGCTGCCTAATGATGACTGTGCAGTGCGCACTGTCAGCGCTCACGTAAATGTGTATGTGTATATGTGTGTACATTGTAAGTACATGTGCATATGTATATACATGTATATTCACATACAATTTAAATAATAATAATTAAATGATACTTCGTGTTGATACATAGTCGTCTCACGTTGATGCATTTCCCTCCACCCCATGCCTAATCTTCAAATCGTTACTTGTCCTTAACATCCATCTCTGTACCTCCCCCGTGGCGTATGCAGCATTCCAGAAACATCACGCACCACATCTTAGGGTGGCCCGCATAGAAGCGGCTCCAAACAAAGCCTTTTGCGGGTCTCCTTTGTATCCATCATCAAAAATATATATATATATATATATATATATACTTTAACAGATGTAAAACTTGTAATTGGAACTTGAATAAATGAATTTGAATTTGAATTTTATCCACTATAAACAATGAAAATAGAATCAATCTTAGTCTACATTCCTTGCTATAATCAAGGAGTTTAGAAGGTCTTTTCTATATTCCTTGCTATGATGTATGAGTGGATGGACTCTTCACTTCACCTTCCGTCATTCACATATCACCGCTGAGCTGCTCCAGCGACAGAGCGGGGCCTTATCACACCTAGTGGGGGGGGGGGGGGGTCTGTATCAACGAGATTGCGGTATTGATGAATATAAAATAACATCATTTTTGCGTTACAGCTCATACATTTGGCGCGGCCTACCTTCTTCTTTTCACTAACTTTGCACAGAGCTGGTTACACAAGTGATGAATATTTAAACCAGTTGGGTCGTCTTTCTTCACTGGACCATAATATTTACATTGCGATGGATCCCATTCCTCTGAAAGTTGACAATGCTGCGCATGCCGGTGGGCCCACAATATGTAGCCAGTGAATCATAACGACCCACCTATTTACATTCATACCTTGCTCAGGGGTGTGTATAACGTTGCATGCGTTTGTTCATTTATTCAGACTGAACGTCACCAAACACCGGACTTTGACCACATGTTGGGTCAATGTTGGTCCAACGCCGGCGACGCTGGCCCAACATTAAACCAGTACTGGGTCAATGTATTGAGTTGATACCTGGTGATAAACACTGATTAAGGAAGTCACGGTTACAGTGACATGAAGTGCTATATATATAGTCAAGGCAAACACGCTATAACTAGACAAACACGCTGCTATGCTCTAAGATTGGTTCTTTGTTTACTGTTGCCAGCATGGTCACGTGGGCGGCCAGGTGGAGTTTGATTGACAGCAAATGCGGCTATATGGCTCTGAGTTGCAGTCAGCCTTAAGCTCTCTCATTGGTTGAAGGCTTAGAAGCGCCTCCTCCTGTATTGAGTGACATTACATTACATATATGACAAATATAAACCAAACGAAAATCGTCCTAACTATGATGAGCTATGACATAATGATAAGCTATTTCCCAGTGATCACGACACGTTGACCCAATGTTGGGTTAATGGTTGCCCACCGTCTAGGACGCTGGGTAAACATTAGCCCAGCATTGGGTCAATGTGTCGTGCTTTCTGGGTTCTCCTTGTATAATAATAATGTATTGCGTGGTGTTTAAATGCCATTTAGTGCTATACGGTTACAACTACATGATTACTTGTGATGACTGTAGGATTATTTCCTTTTCACGTCAATCAGATATATACATTTGAAACTATCTTATTATTGGTCTTTCTTTCTTCTAGTAAAATTGACCTCTATAATACAATATAAAGAGTCAGTGGTCGGGGGTGGAGGTGGCGCCCCAATTTGTAGTTGTCCTTCTTATAGTTTTTCACTATCTTAAGTGAAAGATTATTGGGGTAAATAAAATACCCAATAATTCGTTCACTTGGAGATGAAAAGGTATCTAAGAAAACAAAGCTGGAAGGGAATAAGAGTGTACCCTTTCAAACAAGATGATCCAACCAATGCTGTCTCAATGCTGGGTGACCGCTTGCTACGCTGGTCCATCATTGAACCAGCGGAACTTAGAGTGGTACCACCTAGTGAGTCGAAAAGAAATATTAACCTAGTTATCAGTATTCTGATATTATCTTTGACACATATGTATAGGTAGGTGAATGTTCTACTGGATTCACGATTGTATCATGTGTTGATGTAGGTCTACAAATCCCTTGTATACCTCTCTAAAGGCAATTGGTACAGAAAGGGTTTTTTTCGATAACTAAGTACTATTTCTAATTAAACCGAAACAAGTCAGCCCTCTATTTTTACCAAGATGACGTAATAACAAGAGTTATATAATAGTGCAGGAGCATTAGACTTCCACTGGTAGAAAGCTGTATTTTTCAGGAAAGTTGCCCAATAACCCTAACCCTAAGTCGCCAAAATCCATGCTGAGCAAAAAAATCATTTGAAATTTTCAAAATGGCCGTCATCCGGAGTCATAAAAAACCCCAAAATTGTCATAATTTTTCAACAGCCAACATAGAACAACAAACAAATGTTTAAATATAACATAAATTATAGTTTAATATTCATTAAATGTACATTGAATAATTTTTTTTTTAGAAACTATCATAGCCCTATAGCTCAAAGATGATATATCTCAAAGATGATATCAGGGAGGTATTATATGTGGCCCTTCTCTGTTGCTCTGATGTATCCAATCCACGGCTTCCCAGTGCGACTCTGTCCTGATTTATCATTCATCAAATCATCGACTATCTGTGTCACTTGTGCAACAGCTACTTTTTGGAGTACAGTACATGTATCACACTGACCTTAGCGTAACATTCCGTGCAAGATAGGAAGACGATATATTTAGTGACCCTGGGATGACATCACTTTTCTCAAGATCTGAAAGTGAAGGATACTTTGACATATTTTTAACCATGCATCTAATATCATATTCAATAGTTGTTGATGCCATATCTAAATAAGATAGACCAGTCTATTCATAGCTTGCTCTCAGAATTCTGATACCGTCTGGGATTGTGTATATGTTGTCTTTCCCTTGTTGTCATTTCGGTACCATAATGGTCACTTCACTTATTCCTCAAGTGTTTTGAGGAAGCAGTTTGCTCACCATAAGTTTGAAAATTTTCAAGGAGTTTATGTAAGTGAAGCAGTGAAAACTGAAATTCATCACATTTGTCGAGATTGCCACACAGTCTCAAGGAGGAATCGTTTTTATGGCCATCCACTCAACCAGATGGTCTCCGTTTGGTTGATGTATCTAGGGTTCGATCAGAATGGTAAACAGCCTCAGCTGATACCATATCACCTAAACAGTGCACACGTATCTTCACAGCTTCCCCTAAGTCATCATTTCTTTCCCCAGCTTTCTTAATGACATTTGTTATATAAGTTATTTTGTTTCAGCTTAATGTAGGTTGGTTCTTCGACTGCAAGGTACCCACTGTAATCCTGTATGGGAGATCCACAGTATAAACAATCACGACGGATCTCAATAGATGGCACTTGTGATATGCGCTTGGGAATAGTCACCTGACCAGTATATACTATATATCTCTTCCTCCTAATATCACTTACTAAAATAGTCAGATATGTATTCCATGTGATGGGAAATAAAATTATCTTATGCTTAGACAGCTTATTTGTTGTTCTACGTTGAATATAGCTATACTATAATAATTTAATAGCTTTCGCAAATTAGAATGGCGGCCATTTTGAAAATATTGAGTAAAAAAATTTGCTCAGCTGCGATCAGAGACGGACGCAAACTAACCGACTTTATGTTCTTACAGAAATGACTAAATTATCATAATATTAAAGTATCTAATATATTTTTTTTTATTAATAATGAGTGCTTCACTTGCACGTCAAGTGACTACACAGACATAGAAGCTGTTCTCCTATAATATACATACTACAAATATTTGACACATTGTGCTGTATTTTAGCTGTTGTGTTATTTACTACATGTTGGCATAAATACATCAGAGATAATTCTGCTTAATATGCTAAATATGTTCTGTATCTGCTATATTATATTAAATAAAAATTATTATGTATCCCCTCTTTACACAGGTGGCGACATATTGCTTTACCTGTGTCCACTCAGTGCTGTCTGTAAGTCTGTGTCTGTGAGTGTCCCATTTATTTCTGTCCAGCACTTTCTATCGTGCAAGTGGTCAAACACGAGACTTTGACCTAATGCTGGGTTAATGTTAATATTAAAGCTGTTGCCCAACTGTTTGAACCCGAAGACGATTTAGTTACTGTAGATACGTAAAACGGGTTCCATAACTTCAAAATACATAGTCTCTACTGTCCACAGGAGCCATTTAATAACATTAATTACAAAAGTCTTTGACATTACATCTATTAGCTATCAACCTTTATGGTTATGCTGCTGGAAGGGAGACATCTTTTTTTGTTTAGAAAAAACTAGACTCTTCCAGTTATTATTATTATCAGCATCTGAAGTACTCCACTACATATTCCAACAAACATAAGCTCACCTGCTCAACTCCGAACACCGCCTGTACTGACAGGCAGCAGATCTGTTCATTTTAGCCCTGGCCACTCAGCGAGGACTGTGTGCCTGCATGTTGAATTGGTGTATAATAACCTGACAACAACAAAATAAACTATGCAATTAGTTGATGTACATAATCTACCCGTATGTAAATATGAATGCGAAATATTGTAGTAGTAGCATGTATAGACTATCGTACTAGTAACTAACCCCACATATATATGTTCATAATGTTACAACCACTGTTATTATAACCCCAACAAACTCAATCCGCTGGACCAATGTTTTTTTTTCTAATGCTGTCATGTTTAAATTGTCCCGACGATCAATACAGTATATATACTGTATTGATCGTCGGGATTCCCACAGATTTCACCTCAAACCACGTGTCACAGGCCCTGTTTACCCCGGGCTGTTTACAAACATCCACAGGTCTGTACAACCACTCAACAAACCGCCTCTCGGCAAGCAGGAGACATTGGCCCTGCATTGGGTCGGTGTCTCGTGTTGGCTGGTCTGTCCTGTCAGCAGACACATCTGGTTACTCGGCGAACACGGTGTGCATGCAGTGTGGCCAACACTATTAGAGTTATTTCAAACTTCCATAAATATATGTGTACACCTATATCTGCATCTTCCGGCATGTTTTGGTTCTCTTCAGCCCCGATTATATTGTTCATGATTATGTATGTATATGTAGCCTATGTCTACTATTATTGCTTTTATATTATTATTATCATGATTGCAAAATATCTAATTGACTCGATCAGTTGTAATGATTATTTACATGTTATACACAGAGTCTAACCCTATACGTCACACTGATACTTGATTAAAATACCATTGCTTGCTGTTTCTTCCACATTGCAAAATATTAAGCTAATTCAGTTCATATTTGGTATCCGTAGGCATACCATGTCCTGATCTCTCTAATTAATTTAAGAACAATTCCCTGTTTCTTTATTATATTGATACCTCTCAATTGTTTTTTCACATGAACGACGGATTTATTCTTATTAATGCAAAACCATCCTTACAACTACTACAGACTATAAGTAACAACTCCGTCGAACTACATGAACGACTGATTTATTATTCTTCTGCAAAACCATTCTAATAATCACTATAGACTACAAGTATTACCTCTCACCCAAAATCACTTTCATAAAGTTATCGCTGAAAGCATGTTAGCGTAACAATAGCCGCTGAGGATTTTTTCTATATTATTATTTATTTATTTATGTATTTTGACACTATTATGTTTCTTTCTCAAATTATGCTTATTTTTCAATTCAAATATTTTTGTCGCCGATGCTTGCTTGGGTTGTGGTGTGAGTACGGTGATATCAATTAGAGAGTCATGGGGGTAAATCTCGAAATGTACAGAGCTAGAACTGGTCTATTTAACAGACACAGGTATAAGGTTCATGTTGTATCATCTGTATTTAACTCTATTCTAGTTACATCCATTGTTTTATCCGTTATGACGCTTGTGATGTATATAATCCTACTATGTGGTGATGTTGAGCTTAACCCTGGACCGCAATCAACATGTTTATCTTTATGGCACTGCAATATCCGTGGCCTCAACAATGATAAATAACTCGCCTTAAAATCTGAAATCTAAGGCCACTTCGACCTTGTTGCTGTAACAGAAACTTTATTATGCAACACCAAAAACCTAGATCTATCACTCAACTGCTACCTACCTATATTTAGAAAGGACAGAGGTCAAGGAGACGTACCTTGGGGAGGCGTAGCTTTGTATGTTAATGAAAATATTATTGCCAAGCGGGAAACAAAATTTGAAAATAACTCATTGGAAATACTCTGTATAGAGTTGGTAACTAAACGTAAAAAAACTGTTATTTGTGTGTGTTACCGTCCCCCTAATTCTGGTATTATTTTTTGGGACCAATTACAACATGTCTATGATTCCATACGTCAAGCTGGATATATTAATATTTTTTTAACTGTTGATTTTAACGCCGACCCGAACACTGCTAGTGGTACTAAATTGCACTTTTTTAGCAATTCTAATTCTTTACTTATGTTAATTGACCAACCAACAAGATATACAATTAATACCGCCACCATACTAGACCAATTCATTGTCACGCCTACGCTTCGAGCCGGCAACGTGAGTATTACCCCACCCCTCGCGACCACCGACCATTGTCAAATTTCCTGCAATATCTCAATAGATCTCCCTCCCAAAACCACTTTATCGCGACACATCTGGCTGTACTCAGAAGCAGATTGGAAAGGGCTGAACGCGGCTATCACAAACCACGATTGGCGAGCACATCTAGACCGGCAGAATGTTAACGAAATTACCTCTCTAATTACGCAATCTTTTATTAATCTGGCCAGGCAATTCATTCCTAACAAAATTGTAACAATTCGAAAGGGCGACCAACCGTGGTACACCAACCTTCTACACTCCAAGAGGCGTCAGCGGGACAGACTATTTAGACACGCTAAATTAAAAAACACCAACGAAGCATGGTCAAAATATCGCAGAATTCGAAATGAATATGTTCATTGTTTGGCTTTGTCCAAAGAAGCATACGAAAACAAACAAATCAGTAATTTAGAGTTAGAAGATATCGGTGGTCGCGGGTGGTGGCAAACAATTTAACAACATATTGGGAACACAAAATCCGACAACATGCCAGCTCTATTATTGCCCTCAGGTGAAGCTGTTCATGACAATATCAGCCAAGCAAGTGCGCTTAACAATTTCTTTGTTTCGCATTCCACAGTGAACGACTCGCACACAACCCTGCCTGCTGCTGAATTCATCACAGAAGGTCGACTAACATCAATACGCCTCAGCAAGAAGGAAGTGCAAGATATTCTAGTTACACTTAAACCAGCAAAAGCACCTGGCCCTGACGGTATTAGTCCCCATGTCTTAAAACTAACCGCCAAAACAATATCAAAACCGTTAAGTAATCTTTTTAATTTATTCCTCCAACACGGAATCTTTCCCGATACATGGAAACAGGCAAATGTAATCCCAATATTTAAAAAAGGCGATAAGAGCTCCCCTAATAATTACCGCCCCGTTTCCCTATTAAGTTCTGTAGGCAAAGTAATGGAAAAGTGTATTTTTAAGCAAATGTATAACTATTTTAGAGATAACGACCTAATATATAAATTTCAATCTGGATTTCTTCCGGGATGTAGCACCACACACCATCTGGTACATTTGTACCACAGAATCTCCGAAGCTTTCGATAAGGGATTAAAAGTACAGATGGTGTTTGGTGACATCTCCAAAGCTTTTGACAAAGTATGGCACGCCGGGCTATTATTCAAGCTCAAAAATATGGGAATCACGGAGGAATTACTTGCATGGATCAGTAACTACTTGTGTGACAGAAAGCAGCGGGTGGTGTTGCAGGGTGAGTCGTCTTGCTGGGCTGATATAACGCTGGAGTTCCTCAAGGGTCCGTCCTTGGACCACTTTTGTTTCTGGTTTACATAATTGATATGAAAGAAGGCCTAACATCAAAACTGACTCTATTTGCAGATGACAATTTACTTTTATCTATTTCAAATTGTCATATAATAAATTCGCAGATTCTAAACAGCGATCTCGAAAAACTCGAAGCGTGGGCGCAACAATGGATTGTCAGCTTCAGCGCTTTAAAAACAAACAGTATGGTGGTTAATTATAGAAATATTACTCCCCCAAATAACCTCAAGATGTATAACCAAGAATTACAAAATATACCCTACTCCAAACATTTAGGTGTTACCCTCCAACAAAATTTAAAATGGGACAAACACTTTGAGGAAATATCAATTAAAGCCAATAAACGTTTGGATATCCTAAATTTACTTAGCTTCAAACTCAGTAGAAATAGTCTTGAAATTCTTTATTTTACCTTTGTCAGAAGCGTCCTGTAATACTCAAACGAGCTTTTTTCAAATGCAACTAGAAAAAATCTGGAACTTTTTGACAAAATTCAGAAGAGAGCAGGAAAAATAGTATTAGGGGCTATACGTGGCACATCATCTATTAAAATTTACACCGAACTGTCATGGGAAAGTCTACAGTCCCGACGCGAGAAAAAAATGAGCATACTTTATTCTGATATACTTCACGATAGGACTCCTTCTTATTTAAAACCCATTATTCCCCAAACAGTTAAAGAAACTAGTCAAGGCAGATACAACCTACGAAACAACTCAAATATAAACCAAACCAACACTCGTACAGAAACCTTTCGAAAATCTTATATTCCTGCCACCACCCAATTCTGGAACAATCTAGACGATTCTATTAAAGACTTGACATCAAAAGAGTCACTAAAACAAATACTAAAAAGATACAAGGCCAATACAAAATCATTCTATAACATTGGCAAAAGGAAACTTAATATTATCTTGGCCAGAATCAGAATGGAATGCAGTGAACTTAACCACCATCTTTTTACAATGAACATTATTGATAATCCCCTATGTACATGTAGACGTAACGAAACAACCAACCATTTTGTTATCGAGTGTCCACAATACCACCTACCCAGAGTTGTTTTAATAGAAAATTTAACCCAAATAAATATAAACTTCAACTTAGAGTTGCTTCTCCTCAGTACACGTGACAGCCTTCTTGACCTTCAATTGATATCTCTGCTAGATACGTTTATCACCGCCACTAAACGATTTGCTTTGCTAACAAAGAAATAATAAGATTCAAATTCACCATTTTTTGGAAGTTACTGTCATGTCTGACACATTGGTGTTTGATACTTTATCTACAGCGCTGATGTGTCAGACATGGCTCTATTCCATCTTAATTTTATGTTATATATATTTAGGGCTTATTATATTATATGTTATCACATAGATATAGCGCTGTCACATTGACACCACTCATCCCGCTGAAAGCTGGACATCGGCCCAATGCTGCCATAGAGTTGACCTACCATCTTCAACGTCGGTCTAGCACCCGGCTGGCTGTGGGTCGTTGTCTTGTGTTTGCTAGAATGTGAGGTCATGTTGGCAATATGAGGTCATGTTGACGGCATGAGGTCATGTTGGCAATATGAGGTCATGTTGCCAATGTTATGATATCACTGCCAAGCATTTGCTTTACGACACTTTCTAGCTCTGCCAACGAGATTTGCACCCACTGGCTACTCATAGTACTCACACCATGACTCCGCAAGCATCACTCACTTTTTTTTCCGAGCGAAGCCTATGTATTACAATCCTGTATTGTTTCAATTGGTCGATAAAATAAGTTTTAAACTAACAGCTAGGTGTGTGAGATAGAGCTAAACAATTTATAGTATTGGGAGAATGACGGGCAAGCGCTTAAAGCGTTGGCCAGCTTTGTGTCAACAGTCTGCTGACGTTATCAGTGATAGGCAGTTTGTGAAGTACCCCCCCCCCCCCCCCACCCTCGCTGTCCCGTCACTCAACGCTTATCTCTTGTCTTGACCTTCCTGATGGTTGGGCCAGTGTCGGGCTGACGATGGCTCTGACAACTTAACAAGCACCTGACAGGCCCGCCAACTCCACCCACCCCTCTCCAGATCAGCTGTTCCTCAGACACAACATGTATTTGCTGCAGTTTAAAGCTGGAAATTGACAATAAGCCCTTATCAGAACCAGCTTTTGTAATGTATGTTGTGGTTCTGATCAGACCTATAGCTTTCTAATAGTTCATCCAAGGAATATAATATATAATACTTGGTTTATCTAAAAGATTTGAATGTCCTTTTGTACTTGTGAATTTCGAAACGTTTTTTCATATTCTGAATAATTGTTTTTGTGAGATTGTTTTGTAGGGAATTTATCCATTTATCAATTAGTTCTAGTTTATTTATATCTTGCGTTTTTTACAGCCTGTTTTGAACATATTTATAGGTTTGATGCGGCTTTCAGTCTATATGTTATAGATCTTTTTCTCCAAAGGACCAGAAATCCAAGACATATTATCGGTATTTTATTTATTATCAAAACTTTCGTAGCCTTTGAAGAGTCAGCTAGTGGACTAATTCTGCCAGCCTCCTCCCACCCGCCGGCCTGATACTCCACATTGGAGAGCTTCTGGAGTAACAATTTCAAAGTTTAAATTATTATTTATTCATTTCGAGGTTGTGATATTATTTATTCACTTGAATCGTCGGACTATTCAGCTCCTAACTTTGGATATATTAAGGAAATGGCGAATCTCAGATAAATTATTATTTTTTTGTAAAATAAAAACTTTTTTTCAATGACTATAGGTCTTTTCTACTATAGATTTGTTAATATTATAGAGTTGATAAATTATTTAACAGTGTATTTAAACTAAAGCAACATTAAGCAATAGGTATTTCACTGATCACAATTTATAAATAGATCTAACGGAATTTTTTTAAGAAATGGTGGAAATGGTGAACTTAACCAGTGCCATAATCGCCAGACTTGCACGATACGAGTGACCTTTATGTATTTTCTCGCAATATCACAATACTCACAATCCACAAGACTAATTATGTAGACCTGAAACTATTTATAAACATCATGATTCATTTGGAAATTGCCCCGGGATGCGGCGCCGCATCAATGTTCAAATGTTCACAGAAATCACCTGACATATTCCTACACGGAGACACAGGCGCTGTGACGTTTAAAGCGACACAATCAGGCTGAAATCATTAAAAAAATCAGTATTTTTATTTTGGTTTCTCAATATGACCATATGATGTGAACATGTTCATAGTCTAGAATTACGTAAGTTTTTTAATTTTTGGGTTGGGCATTTACCAGTTAAGTGAGATATAAAGACGAAATTCACGTATTTCTTATTTTGGACATGCATGTCCAAAATAAGACATATGGGAATTTCGTCTTTATATAGGTATATTTGTAATCAAACTATCAAAAAATTCCCCAGCTTTAATGTGAGTTGATGAGGATTTCACGCTACATTACAAACCACCAAGATTCACAACTGCATGTAATTCATCATTGAAAAGCATGTACCCAATCCTTTTGGGGAATTCTAAATGCGCTTATTTTTTCAGTTGGCAGTTTCATTTGACAGATTTTCATAAAAAATTGTACCAAAACGACCAGGAAAAAATGGATTGGTAAAAAAATCACATTGCATCTAATTATATGGTCTTATCTCACATATACATGATGTTACTTATGATGAAGAAATATATATAAAATGCGAGAAAGTGTAATATTACCTGAATCATTCCTGGGATCCAGTGGAAGTGTATATGCGAAATCCTCTCAACTTGCGCTGGTCTGATTAATATCGCTGTGTGCTAGTCTATACAATAGTTGAGTGTGCTGGTCTATATAATATCATGGGTGTGTTTTATATCACTGATTGATGCTTTATATGGTATCATTATGTTTTTCATAACACTGATTGCTGGCCTGTACTCTGTACTGTTGTATAGCATATCACTGTTCACTGTTTTCTATGCTATCACGGTGTGTTGTTTTATATCATATCACTGTGTTTCTATGTGATATCACTACCGCTCATGAAGTCGTTTGCAGACAGGTATGACTGTTATGTGTCTGTCTTTACTTTAATCTGCGCACTACTCTGGGGTTTACCTCCTATATCCTTAGACTCGATTAGGCCAGGTGCCTGGTGTAGTTATGGGAACAGTGTTTACCTGTTGCCAACTGTGATGATGACATAGACTGTGACAGTTGAGTCTGTATTTGATATAAACTATGCATATTTTAACTGGACCTTAAGGACTTTTTGGAAACCTGAAAGTTATGGTTTATAAATCCAGAGTAGAAACCTGCCACGTCCCATCGTCTGAATCTTGATGGTTTGTAATTCAGCCTGGTGATATGCTCGGGAATTATTTAATAGTTTGATTAAAAATATACCCAGAGATAAAGGGGTATGGCATGCATGCTGTGTTTGCCAGAGGACACTTGTGCAAACTACAGCTATATCTGGGCTGAGGTGAATTGCATGACTAAACATGATCAAAGGGTGTCGTGATTATAAAGAACTCCACAAACAGTAGGCATACTACCACTAGTCCATGGGCCAGATAGGGTTACCGTGCACCCCCCCCCCCCCAGGACAGTCTGAGACCAAATTTTTTTGCTTCTTGGACCTCCCCCGATATCAAAAGTCGATGCCATCAAAAAAAAGTTGGGATGGACTACCTGTTTCGGGCTATTTTCAAAATGGCCGCCATCAAAATCTGGAAATCACGTTTTCTGTAATAACTTGAGTTCTAAGGCAGTTAGAGTCACAAAATTGGTGTCTATACATA
>OZ024910.1:85690305-85752805 GCA_964017125.1 Flabesymbios commensalis
TAACACTGCTCTGCCTAGCATTTACTGGACCTGTCATTGTGAACATTTAAATATGTCACACACACAGCAACCACCGAAATTTATTTTTCTCGCTGTACTTTAGTGATGCAACCAGTGATAAATAGCTGTAAATATGTAAAGCTGCTGTCACATGATGGGTAACCCGATGCTGTTAGGGCTTGAGTGAATCAGACAACGGTCATAATGTAAAATACAAGAAATATAAACAATGCGATGCTGTTAGTACTTCAGTTATTCAGCCAGTGGTTGACTCTAAGAGCCAATACTCATATTAAAAGTGAAATACAAGGACCTCTCTGAACACAGCAGGTAAGCTACGGTACATATTCTGATGGATAATCTAAATGCATGGCGAATGTTACCAAACTGTGAGCAGCCCATCACTTATTATTACACTGTTTTTCATTTAAACCATTGTACATGTTATATGTGTCCAGCTACATTTAATGTCGAATTACCCCTTCTAATAATTATAATCGGTGTATTAGCTTTCCATTTCAAAACTCAACCAATTTTTATTAATTCAGAATTTCTTGAAACCAGAGTTTATAGGGACTAGAACTGCAAAAGACGAAAGAGACTAAAAGGGCAAAGAGACGAGATTCCCGTATTTCTTTTTTTTAATATGGTTGTCCGAAATAAGAAATTGGGAATTTTGCCTTTATATCTAGCCCAACTGGTAAATGCGCGGCACAAAAATTAAAGACTTTTGCATTTCTAGTCTATGGACATGTTTATATCATATGGGCATATTAAGAAGTCAAAATAAAATCGTCGATTTTTTTATGATTTTAGCCTGAGTCAGTCCCTTTAATTTGACATGACCTCCTCACACAAAACATATATCTAAAAGTTTGGCTTTTTCCAATACATAAATCCAGGTGCGTTAACTAATTATGTATATCTCGAAATGACATATGTAATAGTCAAATTACATTTAAAGTAAACTATCTCTAAACGTAAGTAAAAAAATCTGCATCCAACAAAATAATATGTCATTCGGTTTCCCATTAAACTGTCATTTTATATTATATAACACTTTCAATATCACTACAAAAATCGGATATTGTTTCTATACATATATGTGACTTCTTGCAGACATCAAAAACAAAAAATAAAGTTTGTCGCTTGTTTTGCAGTATTTGTCCCTATATTTTCAATACCTTCGATTGATTAAAAACATCAAGCCAAATTAACTTTTATGAAATGCTAATGATATACAAGCTTGGGTGATTTCAAACAGTAATTATTTAAAAGTAGCACTAGGTTCAAACATTTTGATTTACATATTCCTCACATTCACAATTCAAATTTCAGAATAAGTATGTGCCTTAGTCAAATAAATGCTTTCGTATACACCCATCTGTATATATTTTGATAATAATGTGACAATTAAACAAGTAATAAGTATCAAAAACTATATTATGGTGGTCTTCAGTAGAAAACACAGCAAAGCCGTCAGATAGATTTTACATTAGTACATTTACCATGTTGTGGCTTGGAAATTAAGAGCAAAGTAAATAACAGCAGTCGACACAAGGGAACATCCTGCATTGACTGAAAAATAATTATTTTATTTGTTTTTTAATAAGAAATTTGTATTTGTATTGATATATCCATTAGATAATGAATAGTCGTCAATTGAAACATACTTTATTTAACAAGTCGGTGAATATCTTGCCAACTCAGTCCTGCCAACTCAGGTGTTTCCTGACTTGTATTTATTAAAGTGTACCGCAAAGGAGCGCGAATAGTCTAAGCCCAGCTACCCATTTTACAATGACATTTTTCTTGATCATGATTTTTTTTTTCAGAATTTTTAGATAAAAAAAAATATGTTTTATCAACATTTCTATGAAGACCTAAACAAACTTGTTGTGTACCTTAAGGACGGTTGAATTTTCCCACAGAATCGGGCCACATGTTGATGCCATAGGTCCAGCGTTAGGCAGACAAACAATGCTGCAGGCGAATCCCTCCCATGACTATAAGACACCAAGTAACTGTGGTAATATGTATCTTATCATTTAATTTCCCTTTTCCAATTGTGAATTGCATGGATAAGCTTACAAAAACTATGTAATGTGCTTTAAAATTATTCTGAGAAGCTCGCAGACACCACTAAGTCAGAAAAAAATCACTGGGGGCTTACAGCGTCCCCCCTCCCCCCCCCCCCCCAGCTGCAATTCAAGCTCGTTGCGCTCCACTTTCAAAATAATCTGACGCCACTGTAGAGAATAGCATATTATATAGCTATGGTGATTTATTTCTAAAATAAATAAAATGGTTTTATGTCAAAATGCATTTATCGCAAATTTAAGGTGCCTCACTGAATGTTGGTGAATGACCCAAGATTAAAAAAAATTCTGTATCACATACGTGAACAAGAACATCGCTAATTAAGCATGAACAACATATCTTAATAACAAACAGTCTTGCTTTGATACAAAGAGTTTGTTTTACCATCAGCTTTAGAATTATTTGTAATAATGCTTTATTGTGTATAGCAACTGATTTATATATTCTGTCACATAATAGGGCTACATATTTTGAAACTTTCCGATAAATAACAAAAGTAATAAAATATCAAATTAAAAAAACAAATAAAAACTGCCAACAAATGAATACACAATATATAATTTACATACTTTGAATATCAGAAATGCGATGTTTTGAAATATAATATAACAGTGTAACTGAACATTAATCATGTTAATCTATTATTATGTCCCCCCTCTCACAGGGAGGTGGGGATATGTTGGTTTACCCTTGTTCCATCGCGTTCTGTGTGTCTGTCTCTTCCAATCATTTCTGCCAGCGCTTTCTATCGTGTAGGCACTGACAAATGAAAAGCTTTCAATAAAGCAAACACCCCCTCCCCCGGATGCGTCGAATTCGTGGCAGTGGAGCAAACTAGCCACTGGTTAATAATGGTTAATGGAATTGATAAAAAAATAAACTTTCATAAAATCCTATTCAATTGGCTAGTAAACCAGCAGCATAATAAGGCAGGATACCAACAGACTGAGAGAACACATCAAATGTGAAAAATGTTTACAGTTTTCCCTACCTACATAGAAAATTCAGGGAATTATATAATATATATTCTCAATGGTACTCGGTAAAAAATCATGTATAATTTAATGCTATGAACACATTCTTACTCAATGGACAAGCTATACTATACACGGATTTAGTATTGTTTAAAGGGGTTGGTACTTACCACATGAATGATATAAATGATACGGGAAAGTAGTGGAAAACACCAGAAATTTGACTTCTCAATATATGTGGATGCCTTGAAATAATAATTTTGGTATTATAATACAGGTCTATCACCAGTGGTCGATGTACATGATATGTAGTATGAATATTCCTAGAGATCGAAGTCACAATAATAGTGGGCAATAATGGACCGTCGACGAGATAAACTTCCCCACTGAATACCGCCAGCCCCGTAGCCTACCAGCTAGCCCCCTGTACCAGCCAGATACCGTGGTTAATATTAGTTAGATACAAGAACCTCGCCGGCCAGACATATTTTTCAAGTTCTATCACTAATAAAATGCTATATTTCTATCAGAAACGCTCTGGTAGATATACACATGTGGTATCTAAATATAGAAACTGCGCATGGATTCCCCCTCTTTATGACGTAGTAATGACGATTGCGCACGTGTGGGGTAACACCAAAATATTTACTTGAAGGCAGCGTGGGATCAACTGTTGTGGCAGGAGTGGGAAGGGGGGCATCTGCAACAGCGACCACAACAATCTCGTCGTCACGCTGAACAAAGAGGGACATCATAAAACCTACATGCCTTATAGTAGGATCCCAAGCTTGTTAAGATAGCGATTTTGTTTGCTCATTTGCCGGCTCAACGGCTGGGACTGGAGTGGGTCTTCCTTCCCCATAGATCCCTTGCTAGGACTGAATGGATACTGGCCAGCACCGGCGACGCTGGCTCAACATTTAACAGACATTGGGTCGTTGTTGGCTTGCAATAGCCCCCCCCCCCCAGCAGTAAGCAATCCCAGACCAGCTGCTATTGAACACAGCCCAGCAAACACGAGACGTTGAACCAGTGCTGGTTTGATGCTGGGTCAACTTCGCAGACGGTGGGCCAGCACTGGACCAGCATTGGGTCAACGTCGTGTTTGCTGAGAGTGTTGACAAGCCGCATTGTGTTTTGCACCAAAACAGAATGATAAATTTCGCTTAGTACATAGTCTCTACCGTCCACAGAAGCCATTTAATAACATTAAATACAAAAGCCATTGACACTACATCTGTTAGCTATCAACCTTTAGGGTTATGCTGTTGGAGGGGAGACATCTTCAGTTTTTTGTTCACAAAAAAACTAGACCCTTCTAGTTATATTTTACTTTTCCATCTATGAATAATATTGTGATCTATTATGAGCAGGCCTATATCATCATTGCTTATTTCACCTATTATACTACAAATTACTATACCACTGGGGGTGAGCTTGGTCATGGTTTCATATTTTTCCAGTTCACGTGCGACATTGAGCCTGTTGAAATGCTGGTGAGTGTCATAGACGGTGGTTGCCTAAACCAATAAAGGGCTGTTTACTGGATGCCTTGTGACATCGGCCCTATGTTAGATCAATGCGGGCCACTGTCTCCGACCCTGTCCCAACATCGAGCCTGGATGCCTTGTGCCATCGGCCCTATGGTAGATCAATGAGGGCCACCGTCTCTGACCCTGTCCCAACATTGAGCCTGGATGCCTTGTGCCATCGGCCCTATTGTAGATCAATGCGCGCCACCGTCTCTGACCCTGTCCCAACATTGAGCCTGGATGCCTTGTGATCTCATGGTTCCACAGATAAACATAGCCCAATTTTCGAACAGATTGACCATCCATAAATAAAATGATAAAAAAACGTAATTAAATATATGAATTATCAAACATTTTGATTTGAAATATAGATAAGGTTTGTTAGTTGGTATCACTCACTCACCAACGCGGTGACACTTTGGTGAGGGACAACGAACGTGTCGTGGTGACTGGCAACGCTAGAAGTGTTGGCCCGTCCGCCAGCGTCGTGCCAATGCCGGCTCAGCGCTGTTTGCGCTGGACTGACATCGGCACAGCGGTGGACTGGTAAACCCTGTGACAGCACTTTCTACACTAGCTGTCAGCTCTGCTTCTGCCAGGCGTCTGAGTGAACCCTAGCACCCGAAGGGTGCTGAGAGTGGGATTGAGGCATTCGAAGCTTGTATGAAAGCTTTCTCTTAGCCTATCCAAATATTTCATTAGTATATAATACTCATTTGAGAATGTCTGGTTGGCAAGGGAGGCAAGGAACCTGGAAACAGAAGCATTTTAGAATTTAATTAATTTTGATGCGCCCTTGGCGAACAGAGGGTCGCGGTGGTCTAAATGAGGTGTTGAATCAGCCGGTAGCTACCCTATATCTCGTGTCTTAACTCTTGAAATCTGAATGGGAAAGGCCGATAAAGTTTTAATTTTTAATTTTGACAGATCCTTTAAATGAACATTTGAGACATTTTTTTTATTAAACCTATGCCTCTCGTGTACACTTAAGTTCACTTAGTATGTTTGACATACTTAAAATTGCGTTCTGAATTTTGGATCAAATGTGATCAATTTACCTCGTGTTGTTTGCCCGACTGTCTGTGTGCTTCTGCCAGGCGTAGGCCTACATCTATGTTATGCAGTATACAGCACATGACGGGTGGCCCTAAAATTCATCCGGTCGGCATGCCGGCATTTCCGGCACTGTGGGGAACCCTGATTATTTGGTTGTCCTGTTCATAATGAATCAACAACATGTAACCCTGTTGTTTACCCCCTCCCACCCAGGGCCGGCCCTGGTGGCTCATTAATATCAACAACATGTAACCCTGTTGTTTACCCCCCCCCGCCCAGGGCCGGCCCTGGTGGCTAATTAGAATCAACAACATGTAACCCTGTTGTTTACCCCCCCCCCCCAACTCAGGGCCGGCCCTGGTGGCTCATTAGAATCAACAACATGTAACCCTGTTGTTTACCCCCCCCCCCTCCCCAACTCAGGGCCGGCCCTGGTGGCTCATTAGAATCAACAACATGTAACCTCGCTGTATTGAAATAAAGAGAGAGAGAGAGCAGTCTACAAACCTGTCTGCAAATGACTTCATCAGCGGTAGTGATATCACATAAAAACATATTAATATTATATAAAACAACACATAGTGATATCATAGAAAACAGTGAACAGTGATATACTATGCAACAGTACAGAGTATGAACAGCAATCAGTGATATGAAAAACATAGTGATACCATATAAAGCATCAATCAGTGATATAAAACACACCCGTGATATTATATAGACACTCAACTATTGTATAGACTAGCACACAGCGATAATAATTAGACCAGCGCAAGTTGAGAGGACTTGGCATATACACCTCCACTGGATCCCAGGAATAATTCAGGTAATATTACACTTTCTCACATATTATATATGTTTTTTTCATCATAAGTAACATCATGTATATGCGAGATAACTCCATATAATCAGGTGCAATGTGATTTTTTTACCAATCCATTTTGTCCTAATCGTTTACGACAAATGTTTATGAAAATCTGTCAAACGCTGCCGTAGTTACAGCCAACTGAAAAAATAAGCGCATTTAGAATTCCCAAAAAGGATTGTGTACATGCTTTCTAATGATGAATTACATGATAACACGTAGATCCTTCAAATTTGTTGACATTTTGCACTTTAAATAAACCCTATTCGCAATAAACCACAACATACCCTGGAAACTAGCAACGAATTGTATAGACTTTATTAGTGTTCTCCATTTTTTCCAAGAGGATCAAAGACTTCTCCGTTTTTTGTCCATATTATCATAATCGCTTCAAATCCAAAAATCGAAAAACCTTTTTTTAGATTATTAATACAATATTTTATTTCCAGAAGGATCATAATTGTCGCAGTTCACCATATGCAGAGGATCATTGCTTTTTATGTAATGCAAATAATTAAACCATAGAACAAACACGTACTATTATATTATTTGATCAATCATAGAACAGTCACGTACTAATATGTTATGTTATCTGTCATGATGTTTGCATCAATAAATAACTAAACCACTGTAAACCTATAACTGTAGAACACTAATCGAACATTTCAGATAGGAAAACCAGCGGTCATCCAATTAGTGATGCAGATGCGGGTGACGTACCTTTGGGGTGAACCAAATGACATTTTTGATGGTCAGGCCAGATACAAAGTTGTCATTTTGAGTACGTTAGACAATATCATAGTGCATTCGTTTTTGGCATAATTTAAAAATATATCTATTGTTTGTGAATTAATTACATTTTCCCAAGGGAATCTCTCAGCCAAGGCAAATCAGTTATTTAAATGTTTAATAATTGTAGAATATTCCCTTTATGTACTAATCCCACTTTAGCCCCACCTAGAGTCACTTATATATGATAGGTGGGCCTATTTCGGTACTAGTACTAATACTAATATTAATAAGTTACTATAACATAGTAGACTATAAGATATGGAAAGTGGGTCTATGATTTTCAACCCTTTAATTTCCCCAAAACATGTTCTTCTTAGTATCAAAAAAATATATATTATTTAATCAAGTGCATGCTAGGCCTAGATGAGAAAGAATAGGTCCTATTCAGACAATGTCGAAATATATATTTTATTAATAAATATAAAATCATACCCTTCATTTTGTAGTCTATAGTAATCACAAAACATGTTGCAAGAAATTATTATTTTGAGAAGCTGGGTAGTAGATGAGTTAATCTTAAATGACACGATGGAACTCATACTGCTGAGCAACTGAAACAGTTGATAAATATTCAGACAACCCTTTGCGCATTTCATACTTCGCAGGGTCCAATGGTGTCTGAGCCGGAAGTGAGGGATCTCTACGCTATTTTAAATGTGATATCGGGGCAGTGAGCATAAATAACTAATCCACTTTCATATGAAACTACCACAGAGGTGGGTCTATAAGTTTAAGGCTAGTGAACCTGAATAGACCCACTTTCATATGAAACTACCACATAGGTGGGTCTATAAGATTAGGCCATGTGGGCCTAAAGTGGTACTCTGCATGCATCTCCCACGATTTGGAAACTGAGTTATAAAATATATGTCATGAAATGAACGTCATAACAATTATCATAACAATTACTGGTAGTATGTTGTAAACAATATTATTAGAAGGAAACGGAATACATAAGAAGTGGTAGGCAGCCCTCGCATCACTGTTTACAAAGTCTTGTTTCATTCATCATTGATTAAGGATTTGTTCAAAATTATTTTATTTCACATGTAATGTACAGATTTGGTATTTTGGAAGCATGTGTCAAAATAAAAAGAGTGTTCTCATTTGGCATTATGGTTTGAACATACAAATAACGAGATTCATCAAGGCATGTTCGCTGTCATTGTAAGATTTTAAAACCCCTATGCATCACCTTTAGTTTCAGATACATTACAGATAAATATTTTTTGCTAAAAACATTCCTGCTGTCATTCAAAGAGGCTCATGTCACACCTTTACTAACGAAATTAAACGTTCCTATTAATAACCTCAAAAATTATAGATCAGTCTCCAATCTAAGTTTCATTTCTAAAATTATTTTAACAGTTGTTTCCAACCGTTTACAAGCTCACATAAACTCCAACAAATCGAACAATCCTATGCAGTCTGCCTACCAAAAATTCCATTCCACTGAGACAACCCTTTTAAGAGTTCACAATGACATCCGAGTTTCTTCTGACAAGGGTCATGTCACAGATTTGACTTTACTTGACTTGTCTGCGGCGTTCGATACCATAGACAACAACCACAACACTCTAACGAATAGACTAGCTGAGTGGTATGGCTTTGGCTTGGTTAAAATCCTACCTTTGTGGCACGCATAAAAAATTAAAATTGACAAATCTTTTTCTGACTCTAGTTTGCTTTAGGTTGGAGTGCTGCAGGGTTCTGTACTTGGCTTTTCAGTTTGTACACCACTCCTCAAGCACCATTATTTCAAATTATGGATCGAGTCACTAAAAATGCTTCAGAGCTGTATTACCGGGGTATCTGCTTGGATGGATCAATCCAAACTAAAACTCAATCCTAGCAAGACTGAGTTTCTTCTCATTGGATCGAAATCACAGAGGCAGAAGTTTATTAACCTTTTGCCTCGTGCGGTTTTGGACAATAAGATGAATCCAGCAGATTCCGCAAGGAATTTGGGGGTTTTTTTGACAGTGGTTTGAATTTTCGTCAGCACATTTCACAGGTGTCCAGCTCCTATCTTTACCACATCAGAGATCTTTAACGCATCAGAAAAAGTCTACCTCTAGCTTTAGCAAAATAAATTGCAGTGGCACTGGTGACAAGCAAACTTGACTACTGTAACTCCTTATTACACTAAATTCCAGTTAAAGATCTACAGAAATTGCAGCGTGTTCAGAACTGTTTGGCAAGGGTTGTGACAAAGGCTCTACGTTTTATTCGCTCTATTCCTCTATTAAAATCATTACATTGGCTTCCAATCAAGTTTAGAATACAATTCAAAATATGTACTTTTGTATTTCGTTGTCTCAATGATGATCAGCCATCTTATTTATCTAGCCTTCTTTTTTCTGCAGACTCCGTAAAACATCTACGATCAAACAACACAAATAAGCTCAAAGTACCACATATCAGAACTAAGTTCGGTGCTCGTGCCTTTCTTTTTTTTGGTCCTACTCTCTGGAATTTACTGTCTACACACCTTCGTGTAGCTAAACATATTTCCTCCTTCAGAAAACTGCTTAAAACGCATTTCTTCGATCTGGCTTTTCCGCCCTAGCTCCTCTGCGTCCCGGCTCCCTGATGACAACTGTCACCATGCTTATTTCCCTCGACTCTTCTTTGGAATTTGGTAAGGATGGATTGCGCCTCTGAGCTCGGCTTTCCGAGGAGTTGGGCGCTATAGAAGTTTTCGTTTCATTCATTTCAATATGGTTCAATATATATGACCATACACAATCTAAATTCCAGTTTGTGTTTGACAAATGCTCCATGTTATAGGCAGGAAACTTGTGGTTGTCCACTGTTAAAAAGTGTTGCCTCTGGTATATGGGTAGCCTATTTTGCATGGTGGATTGAATTTTGCGTAATCAAAGTATGCAGTTGTGATTCAAAACAAGTATGTTCACAGTTGTTCTGCATGTTGTAGTACTTACATGTCGTTTGCGATTGAAGACAAATAGGTTCATGTTTTTTTTACACATTTGTCTAGAACATTAACATTTGTTTAGCAAATTGATCGATGATAAATTCGGACAAATAATCTACATGATATACAGGAAACTTGTTGCCCACTGGAAAAATGGTTGTCCGAGACATCCTGGTAACCTATTTCGCTTGGCTTAATGTCTATGTCTAGTTTATTAGTTGAAGTATGTTTATGATAGGTTTTAGATATGTCAATGTATGATTTTGTATAGTTGAAAAGTATCTGGTTGTGACAAGATTTTGCTGGTTCGGTTTGGTATGTAATATGTTAATGATTGTTTTGCGCGTTGGCAGTACGTGCATGTCTAAAAATGTTGTGATTGAAGACAAGTATGTTCATGTTGGTGGTTTTATATTTATGTTCGTGGTTGTGTTGCGTTTTGGTAGTGAATTTGTGGATAATATATTTGTGATTGTAAGCAAGTATGTCCATGGTAGGTTTTGTTTGTTTGAGTGAGTATTTGTACTTTAGATATGTGCTTGATTTTTTCCGGGAGAGAATATATTCTGAGAAATAATTATTACACTGATATTTTTGTGATGAAAATGTATAGTGCATAGACGCATCACTCCTCTTGAACTACACACTTCTTGCTTTAAATCATCTAATATTAATAGCATATGTCCATTTGACCACTCTTCTAAATTATCTTGTGACGGGAGACCTTTTGAGAGTCTACGTTTTCTTTCATATCATCGAACATTGTCTGCCATGCTGTGTAGCAATACATTACTTTCTCGGGACTTTCTCTAAGCAGTCTGTGTTTTATTAACTTTCTTATTCAGAAAGATTTACCGCTTTGGGTTGGGCCCGCCAGTAGAAACGTTGTAGGGGATTCAAAACGTATTGACATGATGCTGGTAGTAACACGACTGAATCAAATGAGCAAGGAACAATAACTCTTACATACATGATAATTTATTGTCAACACACTTTACAATATGAATTTACAATTACATAGTTATACAGTTAGTATGATGACATATAACATCTAATTGACAATAGAATATTCCATACACTCGAATAGGTTACAGTCACTACATAATACAAATCCTAGATGATTTTGGTGGTCTTCGTCTAAATACCATGGTGTGAATCTTGCTTCTTGGGGAAGATTCTGGTGAATTTCATCTAATTTGGAGATTAGTTATTTAAACTGTTGAAACTTCATACGCACGCCTTTCTTTCCAGGTTTCTCCACTTTGTCTCCTCCTTTTCCCTTATACCACTGTCGAATGTGTACTTATGGTGTCCCTGCAGGTCTAGAAATATAAACAGCTCGTCCAATGTCAATCTTCTGTTCTACTGGACTGTTGTTGTCAGAAAGCAACTCTATTGCGTTGTTCCTCATCTCATGTACTCAGCGAGTTCAGTTCTGTGGATTAAGTCTTATCCCTTTCTTAGTAGGAACCACACACACATGTGTGAATGAAGCTTCCCACACACGTATGGGCGGGGGCCCTAGGGTAGTGGTTAGCACCGCTGCCTCATGCCAGAGTTCGGGGTTCGGTTCCCGGTCTCGGCGGTTTGAAAGAAACAAAAAATGTTTCTTCCCCATCCACGTGTGAAAGTTAGTATTGTGGGGAGCCTCCGTGACTGAGAGGTAGCGTGCTCGGCCTCAGACCGCCAGGGCTCGAATTTCGAATCCTGTGTTTGGAGGACAGTGTCATCTCAATCATCTCACCATCCTCAGGAGGTTCTCCTGGCCCAGTTTAGCCTATATGTGCACAAAAGTGGCCTGAAGCCCGACTCATTTCATTTTATTTTTGTTATGCGCGATTTGGTTGAAGAACGTGGAAATTCCGATTCGTAGCTCAATCGTGAGAACGGTCGGCAAAGGGCTACGTGATAAAACTCCCAGATTAGCCTCGGTTTGACATCAGCCACAGGAACCACACACACATGTGTGAATGAAGCTTCCCACACACGTATATCCACTCCGATATGCCCACTGTATAACAAAACTCATACAGGGATATCACATGTGTGAATGAAGCTTTCCACACATGTATATCCACTCCGATATGTGAAGGAAGCTTTCCACACACGTATATCCACTCCGATATGTGAAGGAAGCTTTCCACACACGTATATCCACTCCGATATGCCCGTTGTATAACAAAACTCATACAGAGATATCATCACACAATTCAGTTGTGTAAAATATTTCTGATTTAGATATTGCCATTGCTACTATATCCTTAAAGTTAAATTTGATATACGTGGTTTTATAACCTGGCTGTTGGTATACTACTGACCAATCACAGGTCGGGGCCTTAGATAGAGAGGGGTAGGGACGAAACAAGTCTGGACTTGTAGTCGCATAGGGGGTAATATTTTAGTGTTGAGATTCACTATGAATAATACAATTTATTATTTTAGCTTATCTTCTTTTGTAATTGTGTAGATTTTTTAACTCGATCCATTTTAAAAATAACACAAGGACTAGGCAATAAATAGCCCATGCTGCTGGCGAGGAAGTTTCACCATAATGAACAGGCATAATTTTTATAACTGATATAAACATACAGTATACCTTGCTATTTATTAGTCTACTGTGTCATATCCTTCTGCAAAGTTATTTACTGTTGTCCCAGGTTTCAACACATAAATTGATTTTTTCTCAGAATCATCTTTGTATATTTGTAAAGCTGACACTCTTTTCTTTACAATATTTTCCATTGCAAGCGTTTCATACCTATCTGCTTGTAACTCGTTTGAGTTTTCTTTCCAAATCAATACAATTCTTACAACTGGTGTCCATGCTTAGGGTGGAATATTACAAATATAAAGTAATGAGTTGTAGGATATACAGTCAATTTCAATATTGTAAATTGTACACAAAGATAATATTGTGATATTAGTCTTGGAAGTAATAGGCCAGGTATGTGGAGAATAATATATACACAATAAAAGTATAGCCTCTAATTATTTAGATAGAAATTTCTTAAATTTCTTATAAATTTATCGGACTTTGTATTAGAGGTAGAATATTTGATGTCATTCAAAGTATGTACAGTGTTGTTAAATCTCGTTTTCAAGTCGGAGCAGAAAAAAACGACGAATTTGAATGTTTATTGGGAGTGCGGCAAGGAGAATGTCTGTCGCCTTTTTTATTTGCGATGTATTTGAATGACATCGAAAATACTCTAAAAACTAACAAATTTGAAGGTATCAATATGGGCCTTACGCGAATGTTAATACTTCAATATGCAGATGATGCAGTAATACTGTCAAACAGTAGAGGCAATCTACAGCAAGGCTTAACCATATTAAATAAATATTGTACAAAATGGAAAATAACGTTAAATACAGATAAAACAAAAATTGTTGTATTTCGAAAAGGTGGTAAGCTTTCAGGTAAAGATAACTGGTATGATGACGGCAAAGAACTAGAAGTCGTGAAACATTTTATATACTTGGGAGCTGTATTCTCCTCTGGGGGGCCTTTCTCGGAAAATCAAAAAAACTTTAGCAGGACAAGCACAAAAAGCTGTATTTTCACTTATGAAGTTATTAAACAAATTTGATAATGTAACACATGATATATACTGTGATCTTTTTGATAAGATGATCATGCCAATTTTATGTTATGGTAGCGAGGTGTGGGGATTTCATGAAGGAGAAGCTATTGAACGCGTTCATTTACAATTTTGTAAGTGTTTTTTGCATTTAAAAAATAACACTGTAAATAATATTTTATATTATGAACTAGGCAGAACAAATATGCAATGTGTAAGATACGTAAGAATTTTTAAATACTGGCTGAAGATTATGAAATGCCATGACACTCGATTTACCAAAATTGTATATAATGTGTTATTATGTGATGCACAAAATGGAAAATTTAACTGGGTATCTAGGCTAAAAAACTTATTGGAAACGTTAGGTTTTGGGCATGTATGGCTCTATCAAAGTGTTAAAAACGACAAGCTATTTTTTAGAATTTTATCAGCGTATTCAAGATAATTATGGTCAAATACTGCATTCTGAACAGCAGAATATGTCAAGGGGAAAATATTTTATTTTTATTTCATAAACATTTCGTTGCTTCAAAATACCTTGACATAGTAAAAACAGAGTCACATAGAATTGCCCTAGGTAGACTACGCTCAAGTAATCATAGGCTAGCTATTGAAAGTGGTCGATGGCATAAACCACACCTGATTCCTGTTGATAAAACGAAGTGTATGTTATGTGATGATATAGAGGATGAATATCACTTTATTTGTATTTCTCAATTATATAAAAAACTGAGAAAGAGGTACATACCTGAATATTATTTTGAAAGACCTGATATGCATAAGGTTATAGAGCTCATGTCGAATGACGATACTAAAACTGTATGTAACCTTGCAAATTTTGTTTTTAAAGCTTTTTTAATTCGGAAGTCTCATATGACTATCTCAACTTGAACTGTTTTGTTTAGTTTCAAATGTGTTTTTTGACAATGTATTGTACTGTTGTTGTGTTTGCACAAGGGCCACACGCCTATTGCCTAATAAATTACTTACTCACTTACTATGTGGAAAATTATTTTGATATAATTACATGCCAGTCAGTAGATTACATGCAGTATATAATTCTACTTACATAAGCAATTGCATATTTTATTTATCAGATTACGGATTTTTGTTGACGTGTTTGCAAGCGTATTGTATTTCAATAAGCAGGGTTCTGGTCTAAATATTTTCCCAGCGACACTGAATATTATAGTCTCTCCACTGGGGTAGACGACGCGGGGATACACATGTGTGTTCTGCCTAGTTCAGGAATATCAACAGTTCCCTGTCAAGCAAAAAACGAAACAGTGAGGTAGCCGCTACTAAGGGTTATATAGGCCTTACTTGGTAAACTGTATATTGCCCTTCAGGTTCGTGAAGGCAGTTCCGATGGGCTTTTCGAGCATGAACATTCTGTCACCCCCCCCCCCCCCTCCAAGATTGGCATATAATAAGATGTGCAGAAATCCATCCCCTCTGGGTCATGGTACATCTGATCATCTCAAATACATTCCTCAAAAAATGATCCACCTTTTCTTGAGATATACTTTTTGCAGGATTTTGCTAATTAGATAATCTGGGCAGAAAATATTAATTTCTTCCAAAAGAACACACACTCGTTCCATTTATTCTCCATGGACTATTAGCACTACAGGCGCCATCGCAGAGACAATATATGGATCAGGTCATCTCTGACTATTAGCACTACAAGCGCCATCACAGGGTTAATATGCCTACATGAATCAGACAGGTCATTTCTGACTAGTAGCACTACAGGCGCCATCACAGAGATGATACATGAATTAAGTCATCTCTGACTATTAGCACTACAGATGCCATCACAGAGATGATACATGAATCAGGTCATCTCTGACTATTAGCGCTACAGGCGCCATCACAGAGATGATACATGAATCAGACAGGTCATCTCTGACTATTAGCACTACAGATGCCATCACAGAGAAGATACATGAATCAGACAGGTCATCTCTGACTATTAGCACTACAGGCGCCATCACAGAGATGATACATGAATCAGACAGGTCATCTCTGACTATTAGCACTACAGGCACCATCACAGAGATGATACATGAATCAGGTCATCTCTGACTATTAGCGCTACAGGCGCCATCACAGAGATGATACATGAATCAGGTCATCTCTGACTATTAGCACTACAGGCGCCACCACAGAGATGATACATGAATCAGACAGGTCATCTCTGACTATTTGCACTACAGGCGCCATCACAGAGATGATACATGAATCAGGTCATCTCTGACTATTTGCACTACAGGCGCCATCACAGAGATGATACATGAATCAGACAGGTCATCTCTGACTATTAGCACCACAGGCGCCATCACAGAAATGATACATGAATCAGGTCATCTCTGACTATTAGCACTACAGGCGCCATCACAGAGATGATACATGAATCAGACAGATCATCTCTGACTATTTGCACTACAGGCGCCATCACAGAGATGATACATGAATCAGACATGTCATCTCTGACTATTTGCACTACAGGCGCCATCACAGAGATGATACATGAATCAGACAGGTCATCTCTGACTATTTGCACTACAGGCGCCATCACAGAGATGATACATGAATCAGACATGTCATCTCTGACTATTAGCACTACAGGCGCCATCACAGAGATGATACATGAATCAGGTCATCTCTGAATATTAGCACTACAGGCGCCATCACAGAGATGATACATGAATCAGGTCATCTCTGAATATTAGCACTACAGGCGCCATCACAGAGATGATACATGAATCAGACAGATCATCTCTGACCATTAGCACTACAGCCGCCATCACAGAGATGATACATGAATCAGGTCATCTCTGAATATTAGCACTACAGGCGCCATCACAGAGATGATACATGAATCAGACAGATCATCTCTGACTATTAGCACTACAGCCGCCATCACAGAGATGATACATGAATCAGGTCATCTCTGACTATTAGCACTACAGGCGCCATCACAGAGATGATACATGAATCAGACAGGTCATCTCTGACTATTAGTACTACAGGCGCCATCACAGAGATGATACATGAATCAGGTCATCTCTCACTATTAGCACTACAGGCGCCATCACAGAGATGATACATGAATCAAGTCATCTCTGACTATTAGCACTACAGGCGCCATCACAGAGATGATACATGAATCAGGTCATCTCTGAATATTAGCACTACAGGCGCCATCACAGAGATGATACATGAATCAGACAGGTCATCTCTGACTATTAGCACTACAGGCGCCATCACAGAGATGATACATGAATCAGGTCATCTCTCACTATTAGCACTACAGGCGCCATCACAGAGATGATACATGAATCAGGTCATCGCTCACTATTAGCACTACAGGCGCCATCACAGAGATGATACATGAATCAGACAGGTCATCTCTGACTATTAGCACTACAGGCGCCATCACAGAGATGATACATGAATCAGGTCATATCTGACAATTAGCACTACAGGCGCCATCACAGAGATGATACATGAACCAGACAGGTCATCTCTGACTATTAGCACTACATGCGCCATCACAGAGATGATACATGAATCAGGTCATCTCTGACTATCAGTACTACAGGCGTCATCACAGAGGTGATACATGAATCACGTCATCTCTCACTATTAGCACTACAGGCGCCATCACAGAGATGATACATGAATCAGACAGATCATCTCTGACTATTAGCACTACAGGCGCCATCACAGAGATGATACATGAATCAGGTCATCGCTCACTATTAGCACTACAGGCGCCATCACAGAGATGATACATGAATCAGACAGGTCATCTCTGACTATTAGCACTACAGGCGCCATCACAGAGATGATACATGAATCAGGTCATCTCTCACTATTAGCACTACAGGCGTCATCACAGAAATGATACATGAATCAGGTCATCTCTGACTATTACCATTACAGGCGCCATCACAAAGATGATACATGAATCAAGTCATCTCTGAATATTAGCACTACAGGCGCCATCACAGAGATGATACAGGAATCAGGTCATATCTGACTATTAGCACTACAGGCGCCATCACAGAGATGATACATGAATCAGGTCATCTCTGACAATTAGCACTACAGGCGCCATCACAGAGATGATACATGAATCAGACAGGTCATCTCTGACTATTAGCACTACAGGCACCATCACAGAGATGATACATGAATCAGGTCATCTCTGACAATTAGCACTACAGGCGCCATCACAGAGATGATACATGAATCAGACAGGTCATCTCTGACTATTAGCACTACATGCGCCATCACAGAGATGATACATGAATCAGGTCATCTCTGACTATTAAAATGCCACAGAGTTTCATCATTACCTTGTACAGCGAAATTCAAGTCTCCGGCCGTCTGGGCATGTCTGGGGGTATATCCCCTAGACATGCCCAGAACCCCTTATCGGGCGAGCGAAGGAAAGCGCTCTCAATAACCCACCATGCCCTATCACCCCCACCCTCGCATCACCATCTGTACATCATTCATCTCATCAATTGACTACAACGTTTTTATCGTATTATAATGTCACTTAAAAGACCTTTTGTGCCGAAAAGTGACGTAAAGCAATGATTTACTACATATATATATCTCTGACTATTAGCACTACAGGCGCCATCACAGAGATGATACATAAATCAAGTCATCTCTGAATATTAGCACTACAGGCGCCATCACAGAGATGATACATGAATCAGGTCATCTCCGACTATTAGCACTACAGGCGCCATCACAGAGATGATACATGAATCAGGTCATCTCTGACTATTAGCACTACAGGCACCATCACAGAGATGATACATGAATCAGGTCATTTCTGACTATTAGCACTACAGGCGCCATCACAGAGATGATACATGAATCAGGTCATCTCTGACTATCAGTACTACAGGCGCCATCACAGAGATGATACATGAATCAGGTCATCTCTGACTATTAGCACTACAGGCGCCATCACAGAGATGATACATGAATCAGACAGGTCATCTCTGACTATTAGCACTACAGGCGCCATCACAGAGATGATACATGAATCAGACAGGTCATCTCTGACTATTAGCACTACAGGCGCCATCACAGAGATGATACATGAATCAGACAGGTCATCTCTGTCTATTAGCACTACAGGCGCCATCACAGAGATGATACATGAATCAGGTCATCTCTGTCTATTAGCACTACAGGCGCCATCACAGAGATGATACATGAATCAGACAGGTCATCTCTGACTATTAGCACTACAGGCGCCATCACAGAGATGATACATGAATCAGACAGGTCATCTCTGTCTATTAGCACTACAGGCGCCATCACAGAGATGATACATGAATCAGACAGATCATCTCTGACTATTAGCACTACAGGCGCCATCACAGAGATGATACATGAATCAGGTCATCTCTGACTATTAGCACTACAGGCGCCATCACAGAGATGATACATGAATCAGACAGATCATCTCTGACTATTAGCACTACAGGCGCCATCACAGAGATGATACATGAATCAGGTCATCTCTGACTATTAGCACTACAGGCGCCATCACAGAGATGATACATGAATCAGACAGGTCATCTCTGACTATTAGCACTACAGGCGCCATCACAGAGATGATACATGAATCAGACAGGTCATCTCTGACTATTAGCGCTACAGGCGCCATCACAGAGATGATACATGAATCAGACAGGTCATCTCTGACTATTAGCACTACAGGCGCCATCACAGAGATGATACATGAATCAGACAGGTCATCTCTGTCTATTAGCACTACAGGCGCCATCACAGAAATGATACATGAATCAGGTCATCTCTGACTATTAGCACTACAGGCGCCATCACAGAGATGATACATGAATCAGACAGGTCATCTCTGACTATTAGCACTACAGGCGCCATCACAGAGATGATACATGAATCAGACAGGTCATCTCTGTCTATTAGCACTACAGGCGCCATCACAGAGATGATACATGAATCAGGTCATCTCTGACTATTAGCACTACAGGCGCCATCACAGAGATGATACATGAATCAGACAGGTCATCTCTGACTATTAGCACTACAGGCACCATCACAGAGATGATACATGAATCAGGTCATCTCTGACTATTAGCACTACAGGCGCCATCACAGAGATGATACATGAATCAGGTCATCTCCGACTATTAGCACTACAGGCGCCATCACAGAGATGATACATGAATCAGGTCATCTCTGACTATTAGCACTACAGGCGCCATCACAGAGATGATACATGAATCAGGTCATCTCCGACTATTAGCACTACAGGCGCCATCACAGAGATGATACATGAATCAGGTCATCTCTGACTATTAGCACTACAGGCGCCATCACAGAGATGATACATGAATCAGGTCATCTCCGACTATTAGCACTACAGGCGCCATCACAGAGATGATACATGAATCAGGTCATCTCTGACTATTAGCACTACAGGCGCCATCACAGAGATGATACATGAATCAGACAGGTCATCTCTGACTATTAGCACTACAGGCGCCATCACAGAGATGATACATGAATCGGACAGGTCATCTCTGACTATTAGCACTACAGGCGCCATCACAGAGATGATACATGAATCAGACAGATCATCTCTGACTATTAGCACTACAGGCGCCATCATAGAGATGATACATGAATCAGACAGGTCATCTCTGACTATTAGCACTACAGGCGCCATCACAGAGATGATACATGAATCAGGTCATCTCTGAATATTAGCACTACAGGCGCCATCACAGAGATGATACATGAATCAGACAGGTCATCTCTGACTATTAGCATTACAGGCGCCATCGCAGAGATGATACATGAATCAGACAGGTCATCTCTGTCTATTAGCACTACAGGCGCCATCACAGAAATGATACATGAACTAGACAGGTCATCTCTGACTGTTAGCATTACAGGCGCCATCACAGAGATGATAAATGAATCAGGTCATCTCTGACTATTAGCACTACAGGCGCCATCACAGAGATGATACATGAATCAGGTCATCTCTGAATATTAGCACTACAGGCGCCATCACAGAGATGATACATGAATCAGACAGGTCATCTCTGACTATTAGCATTACAGGCGCCATCACAGAGATGATACATGAATCAGACAGATCATCTCTGACTATTAGCACTACAGGCGCCATCACAGAGATGATACATGAATCAGGTCATCTCTGACTATTAGCGCTACAGGCGCCATCACAGCGATGATACATGAATCAGACAGATCATCTCTGACTATTAGCGCTACAGGCGCCATCACAGCGATGATACATGAATCAGACAGATCATCTCTGACTATTAGCACTACAGGCGCCATCACAGATATGATACATGAATCAGGTCATCTCTGACTATTAGCGCTACAGGCGCCATCACAGCGATGATACATGAATCAGACAGATCATCTCTGACTATTAGCGCTACAGGCGCCATCACAGCGATGATACATGAATCAGACAGATCATCTCTGACTATTAGCACTACAGGCGGCATCACAGAGATGATACATGAATCACGTCATCTCTGACTATTAGCACTACAGGCGCCATCACAGATATGATACATGAATCAGACAGATCATCTCTGACTATTAGCACTACAGGCGCCATCACAGAGATGATACATGAATCAGACAGGTCATGTCTGTCTATTAGCACTACAGGCGCCATCACAGAGATGATAAAAGAATCAGACAGGTCATCTCTGACTATTAGCACTACAGGCGCCATCACAGAGATGATACATGAATCACGTCATCTCTCTTTTAGCACTACAGGCGCCATCACAGAGATGATACATGAATAAGGCCATCTCTGACTATTAGCACTACAGGCGCCATCACAGAGATGAAACATGAATCAGGTCATCTCTGACTATTAGCACTACAGGCGCCATCACAGAGATGATACATGAATCAGACAGGTCATCTCTGACTATTAGCATTACAGGCGCCATCACAGAGATGATACATGAATCAGACAGGTCATCTCTGACTATTAGCACTACAGCGCCATCACAGAGATGATACATGAATCAGACAGGTCATCTCTGACTATTAGCACTACAGACGACATCACAGAGACGATACATGAATCAGGTCATCTCTGACTATTAGCACTACAGGCACCATCACAGAGATGATACATGAATCAGGTCATCTCTGACTATTAGCACTACAGCCGCCATCACAGAGATGCTACATGAATCAGGCAGGTCATCTCTGACTATTAGCACTACAGCCGCCATCACAGAGATGATACATGAATCAGCTCATCTCTGACTATTAGCACTACAGGCACCATCACAGAGATGATACATGAATCAGACAGGTCATCTCTGACTATTAGCACTACAGGCGCCATCACAGAGATGATACATGAATCACGTCATCTCTGACTATTAGCACTACAGGCGCCATCACAGATATGATACATGAATCAGACAGATCATCTCTGACTATTAACACTACAGGCGCCATCACAGAGATGATACATGAATCAGACAGGTCATGTCTGTCTATTAGCACTACAGGCGCCATCACAGAGATGATAAAAGAATCAGACAGGTCATCTCTGACTATTAGCACTACAGGCGCCATCACAGAGATGATACATGAATCAGGTCATCTCTGACCATTAGCACTACAGGCGCCATCACAGAGATGATACATGAATCACGTCATCTCTCTTTTAGCACTACAGGCGCCATCACAGAGATGATACATGAATAAGGCCATCTCTGACTATTAGCACTACAGGCGCCATCACAGAGATGATACATGAATCAGACAGGTCATCTCTGACTATTAGCACTACAGGCGCCATCACAGAGATGATACATGAATCACGTCATCTCTCTTTTAGCACTACAGGCGCCATCACAGAGATGATACATGAATCACGGCATTTCTGACTATTAGCACTACAGGCGCCATCACAGAGATGATACATGAATCAGGTCATCTCTGACTATTAGCACTACAGGCGCCATCACAGAGATGATAAATGAATCAGACAGGTCATCTCTGACTATTAGCATTACAGGCGCCATCACAGAGATGATACATGAATCAGACAGGTCATCTCTGACTATTAGCACTACAGCGCCATCACAGAGATGATACATGAATCAGACAGGTCATCTCTGACTATTAGCACTACAGACGACATCACAGAGACGATACATGAATCAGGTCATCTCTGACTATTAGCACTACAGGCACCATCACAGAGATGATACATGAATCAGGTCATCTCTGACTATTAGCACTACAGCCGCCATCACAGAGATGCTACATGAATCAGGCAGGTCATCTCTGACTATTAGCACTACAGCCGCCATCACAGAGATGATACATGAATCAGCTCATCTCTGACTATTAGCACTACAGGCACCATCACAGAGATGATACATGAATCAGACAGGTCATCTCTGACTATTAGCACTACAGGCGCCATCACAGAGATGACATATGAATCAGGCAGGTCATCTCTGCCTATTAGCACTACAGGCGCCATCACAGGGATGATACATGAATCAGGCAGGTCATCTCTGACTATTAGCACTACAGGCGCCATCACAGAGATGATACATGAATCAGGCAGGTCATCTCTGACTATTAGCACTACAGGCGCCATCACAGAGACGATACATGAATCAGGTCATCTCTGACTATTAGCACTACAGGCGCCATCACAGAGATGATACATGAATCAGACAGGTCATCTCTGACTATTAGCACTACAGGCGCCATCACAGAAATGATACATGAATCAGGTCATCTCTGACTATCAGTACTACAGGCACCATCAAAGAGATGATATATGAATCAGGTCATCTCTGACTATTAGCACTACAGGCGCCATCACAGAGATGATACATGAATCAGACAGGTCATCTCTGACTATTAGCACTACAGGCGCCATCACAGAGATGATACATGAATCAGGTCATTTCTGACTATTAGCACTACAGGCGCCATCACAGAGATGATACATGAATCAGACAGGTCATCTCTGTCTATTAGCAATACAGGCGCCATCACAGAGATGATACATGAGTCAGGTCATCTCTGACTATTAGCACTACAGGCACCATCACAGAGATGATACATGAATCACGTCATCTCTGACTATTAGCACTACAGGCGCCATCACAGAGATGATACATAAATCAGACAGGTCATCTCTGACTATTGGCACAGTAGGCGACATCACAGAGATGATACGTGAATCAGACAGGTCATCTCTGACTATTAGCATTACAGGCGCCATCACAGAGATGATACATGAATCAGACAGGTCATCTCTGACTATTAGCACTACAGGCGACATCGCAGAGATGATACATGAATCAGACAGGTCATCTCTGACTATTAGCACTACAGGCGACATCACAGAGACGATACATGAATCAGGTCATCTCTGACTATTAGCACTACAGGCGCCATCACAGAGATGATACATGAATCAGGTCATCTCTGAATATTAGCACTACAGGCGCCATCACAGAGATGATACATGAATCAGGTCATCTCTGACTATTAGCACTACAGGCGCCATCACAGAGTGATACATGAATCAGACAGGTCATCTCTGACTATTAGCACTACAGGCGCCATCACAGAGATGATACATGAATCAGGTCATTTCTGACTATTAGCACTACAGGCGCCATCACAGAGATGATACATGAATCAGACAGGTCATCTCTGACTATTAGCACTACAGGCGCCATCACAGAGATGATACATGAATCAGGTCATTTATGACTATTAGCACTACAGGCGCCATCACAGAGATGATACATGAATCAGGTCATCTCTGACTATTAGCAATACAGGCACCATCACAGAGATGATACATGAATCAGACAGGTCATCTCTGACTATTAGCACTACAGGCGACATCACAGAGACGATACATGAATCAGGTCATCTCTGACTATTAGCACTACAGGCGCCATCACAGAGATGATACATGAATCACGTCATCTCTCATTTAGCAAGGACATAATTGCTTAGGACAGCCTTATCTTTGTCATGTCAAGGTTTCTCTGATGCTCTATTTCCAAGATTGTGTGAAAATAATATCCACTTGATCTAGTCTGAGAATATATAATGTACCTTCTAAATTTTATTTCAGATTTTGAAAATATATTGATATTGATTATGGCATCAGGTGGAAGTATGACATCCATTCACGAAGAAGCCACTTCTCCTGTAGAAACTACGATGACAGCACCTGCAGTCAAAAAGATGGAAGGAGACGTGACGATTAGCATCACAAAATATGATGGAACTATAACATCAAGGTCAGTATAATAATATTCAATTTAGCATAATAATATTCAAAGTATCACCCTACACTAAGTTATTGATAAATAACCCAATATACTGCCTTAGAGTTGATATGTGTATTTTTTGTTAGAGCCGAATACCTATTTTAACAACGTTGGACATAACATACAACAATAATATTTCAATACTATTGGAATAAGTTAGTGAATATTAGTAATTAACAATATCAACAAGAATTGCCCCATGCTGTCATGCAAACGTTCAATGCAAACCAAATTAAACAAAAAGCGTCAAACCGAGGCAACTTAGACATTTTATTCCAATTACTACATTATATGCCACCTAACCATTTAGACAATCAACTTTTTTTTAGATTTGCCACTGTGTTTAATAGAAATGTGTCTGATTTATTTTGGTAATGATGATATTTTTAATCAATTTTACACAAAAGACAAAACAGATTTGGCAACTTATTTATTAATTGTTGTGGACATGTTAAGGTTACATTGTTTTTTATAATTAAAATGGTGAACGAAAATATAGGTGTTGTAGTTTTCACGTAAATGTTACCTTCTTGTTTGTGATGGAATGCATTATGATAGTGATGGTTATGATACATTACCTTAAATTTCAGAGGTAAATTAATCCTTAGAGAAGTAGATATAATTTGGCGGTCAGCTGATGATGGGACAGTACAAATGTTTGACCTTCAAACTGTGGATGTTTCTGATGTCAAGGACGATGCCAGTACATTCGACCTTCATCATGACACATGGTAAATGACATTTTAGATTACCATATATACATTATATCAAGCTTTATATTACTGTAGATACATTATGTAATGGATGCTCAGCGTAGCTTTGGTCTTTGTCATGGCACATGGTATATGCCACTTTATATTACCTTAGATACATTATGTCAAGGATGTTCAGTGTTGCTTTAGCCTTCATCACACATTGTGAGCGTCACTTTAGGTCAAAGGTGTAGCTTAGACCTTCATCATGACACGTGGTAAATGTCACTTTAGATTGCTGTAGATACATTATGTCAAGGACGATCAGGGCTTAGCCATGGTTAGATTACTATAGATGCAAAATCTGATATAAGTACACATATTATCAGCTAAACTAACCAATGTTATAGATAGAATATGTTATTGCTGTAAGTACACATATTATCAGTTAAACTAACCAATGTTATAGATAGAATATGTTATTGCTGTTTGGTTGATGTTCTTTGTAGGCATGGTGTGGTATCTGGTGTTGATGCTTCAGATTGGGTAGAGTCTATCAGGGTGAGATATTATCCCCACGTACAGTTATAGAAAACCTAGAGCACAATAAATAATCTGCTTTAATTAACCCTTAAAGCTCTACAGTAAAACATTTAAATACTCACGCACCGAATTTTGATTTAATATGATTAATATGACAATCAATCAAAAAACGACAATAGTTATGCTTAGCGGTGTTAATCAACTGAACACTCTAGTAGAACAAACTACAAACACATGTGTTGGTAATGATCATCTCAATGTGAATCCATGAAGTATAAGAACGATATTATCTCGCTATTAAAAGCTTTTTTAACAAAAAAATTAACTGCTGTTGTATATTAGATACAAAGTTAACATATTAAAAAAAAAACAGCTGCCCTAAATATGGCATTATGTAAATACATGTAAAAGTGGAATTAATGTGGAATAATTTACATCGATTCAAATTAAGTTTCCATCCATTGGTGAGCCTAAAAACGTCTCCTTCAGTTTGAAATTTAAATACAATGATGTTGATAAATTTTGATCAACATGTAAATCACAATAATATGATATGATGTAATGGTGCCATAATAAATCCAGCATGACAAGTATTTCCCAAGAGCTTTACGTTGAAGGATGTGTTTGTTTCTGTGAATCACCATTCATCTCAATGAGGACCGTATCACATGCTGATTTGATTTAAATACAGAAAGTCACATTTAACTAAGATAGATATATTCCAATTTAACATTATTAACAGACACTTAAATTTACATTGTGGGTGTATATTTAATATGTTGACGACAAAAGACTAATTGTTTGGAAATTTATGTAATTTTTTTAGAATAACATTGTATGCATGTGGATGAAGACTATGATGTGGGAAGTATTTTCTGGTCCAGTTTTGCAGCCATTCAGAAGTTCTACTTGTCAGGTAGGTTATCTGATCAGATAAAAAGCATTAGATGAAGGCATTAGATGTGAGTATTTTTACCGATTTTGGCAAAAGTTTTTGAAAAAGTTCTTGCCCACCAGATCACTCCTTTTTTAAACACCGTCTTCTTTTGTCACCTGTCAGTCTTCAGACAGGGTTATGGCTGTCAGGACACGCTGCTCACCCTTATTGAAAATTGGCGTACATATATTTTAAAGAATCACAAAAATTGGTGCTTTATTAATGGACCTTAGCAAAGTTTTCGACTGCATGCCACATGAACTTCTGATCTCAAAATTTAAAGCTTATGGTGTTCAGGATCAGTCAATCAAAATTATTAAATCATACCTCACAGATCGTGAGCAACGTGTCCGGATAGGCAACGTGCACAGCTCATGGAAAACCACCATTAAGGGCGTGCCACAAGGTTCAGTTCTTGGTCCAATTTTCTTTATTGTATTCATAAATGACATTTTCTACTTTATTAAACGAGCACGCCTCACAAATTATGCAGATGACAACACTCTCACTTTTGCACATCCAAATTTTCAAATTGTAAAATCATGCCTCGAAGCGGAGGCAGCAAAAGCTATATGGTGGTTTTCCATTACCTTAATGCAAGCAAATCCTGAGAAATTTCAGCTGATATTTTTTAACTGTAAAGGGGAGTCCCCAGTGATACTAGACGGCTGTATAGTTAAACCTGAAAAAGTAGCAAAACTTTTAGACATCACTATTGATAAAAGTTTGAGCTTTTCGCTACACACAGAAGAAATTAGTAAGAAAGCTGACAGACAGCTAGGCGCTCTGAGAAAATTGTCTTTTTATCTTGACAGCAAGGCTATAATGGCTCTTCTGAGAGCGTTCATCCTCAGCCACTTTCAATACTGCTCAGACGTCTGGTCTCACTGTAGTGCTCCAAATGCTCGATGTATGGAAAAGATTCAGGAGAGGGCTCTAAAGTGTGTTTATTCCAACCATACCGCCTCGGATGAGTCCCTCCTGAATAAAGCTCGCCTGCCATCTCTTGAAGTTGGGGGACCAATGAACATCGCAATTCAGACTTTTAAATTTTTTAATGATTTATCACTGACATACCTCCTGGAACTGATTGAAAAACGCTGTCCCACCCGCAATTTAAGAAATTCTGAAAATATCCTGAAAATTCCTGTCATGAAGAGGGTGCGACATGGAACAAATTCCTTTTGCTTTTTGGCCCCCAAAATCTGGAACTCTTTGCCAGAGGCATTGAGAATTACCAGAGACCTGAAAACTTTCAGAGATGGCCTGCGAGCTTATTTTTCTCTTTAACTGAGAGCTCAATAGAGGTAGGTCCCTTGACAAAATCATGTGATATATTTATTTAATTATCAATAAATGCGAATGTTTTACACAACTTTTAATCATATGATTTTCTCATATACAGCATAAGTTTTTCTTATATAATCTTTTATCTACTTTTATGTGCCAAAATATATTATGTAATTTTAACCAGCTAATTTCTATTCTCATATACATTATAAGTATTTTTCTATATAATTCTTACTCACGTTTTTACATTTCATGTTAACTTCCTGTCAGCCAACCTGCTTGTTTTAGTTGTTATCTTTATTGTTTATTTTACATGTCGCTTTACTAGTTGATTAGAGCTAATGTTATATATTTTACTTTTTGCGACTTCAAATAAATCTTATCTTATCGATCTTATCTTTAGATATATCTGCTTCTCTTTATCACAGTAGGCCTATATTGAGAGTCAGTTTGTATGTATTACTTGTTGTTTGTTCGTATTAAGATGTGATGATTATTTGTCAGGATTTCCTGAGTTGTCGTCAGACTTACCGACGCCACTGTGAAGAGCTACAGAAGGGGACGATGACTTGCCAGGAGAGGCAATCATTGTGAGTAATTAGTGTGACCGACACGAGGAACCATGATCACATAAAATCATTGTGTGTAATTAAATATGACTATCTCAGCTAGAAATGTAATATAAAAGCTGTAGCTCAATTAGAATCACTGTGACAAAAATTGTCAAAATAATTCTGGTATTGGCTTTGTATTTGTATAATTGATATTTTGTGATATGCCCCGATAATTGGGCAAATGTGAAAACGTTCCAGTGGTCTTATCATGCTTAAAGGCGCTGACCACGTATATGATAACTGGCACGTTGCAAACGGTGTGCTAAATTCATACCGGGTTATGACCACCACTGTCATCATTCACTCATTTTTCTACGGCCGTTTTTGCACATCAGTATTTATGTGTACTGCATTGTACTGAATAATACCTCAAGCAAGGAATAAAATACAGTCGGATGCAGCGGGCTCTGTTCAAACAATGTTACTCATTTTGAAAATTAGTTGTGTTTCCTTTATTAAATATGCGTTCAAACTGTCAAATAATCTAAAATAATAAAAATACATATTTTAATAGATCAAGTAAAATACCTTCAGTAGATGTTGACATGACATAAACCAGTGTCCGACTGATATTTCACATTTCACATATCATCTATATATGCCTTTATTATACAGAAACATGTTGTTAGAGACTCAGAATGAAAGTGACAAACTGAAGAGGCGGGTGTTGGAGTTGGAAAACACAATACATGTAAGTAATGCTTAAATGATCCGATAATATATTTACAGACAGAAAACACGCATTTTAATCAATCAAACATGAAGAAGAGTGGATACATATTTTCGTGCAAATACAGCATTAATTCCTACCTTTTTGATAGTAAAATTATAGTGCGAAGCAATACATTTTAAAGCTTATAGTAAAAATTATTTGTAAAATGAATGATTAACCTGTGTATGGTATCTCATAATAAAATGACGTATTATAGTTATGCGTATATATTAGATTATGGGTATATATTAGGCTATACGTTTGTAAATAATGCAATTCACCTAGACTGATTTTTATTCAATATAATTACAGCAGGAATGAATCTATGAAGCACATAGGCAATAAGCATGATAAACAAAAATATTAAAATCAGTTTTATTTATCACATAGGATGAAAACACATTTTTGCAAATAGATGAAAGAACGACGCCTGTTGTACAATCTGCAGAAGAAAGTCTAAACACGATGGGAACAAGCATCTTTAGTTTACAGAAAAAGCTGGCACAATTAAAAGAAACAACCAGATTTAGCAACAAAGTGGACGAGACTACAAAGCAGACGAGCGAAGTGCACTTTGCCATGGAGAGAGTTACATCTGAACTGGCACGGTTAGTCATGTATTGATTGATTGAATATAAGCAGATTACCATAACAAAGCTCTGCAGAGTGTTATTCAGCACTCACACCAAATTCAAACAAGTCTGTGGTTATATGGACAGTCGCTAATGGCTCAGTCACACTGAGGCTGTCTGAGGGGCAGTCGGTCCAAAGAGAGATACGGTTTGAACCATGCGAAAGTTGGCGGTTCGAGCCACGGTCCATAATAATTGGAATGTCATATGCAGAGTAATATAGTCAGATTTTGCTTAATAAGGTATTTTTGGCAATTTTGGCATGTTTCAGAAAAATATATAATGCGCAGTTGCACAGTTTTTTTCGGAGATTTACAGATGTGTCTGGCAGTCATATTCAGTTTCAGAAATGAGACTTATGGTCTTAATTCGGTTATTTACGGTAATGTACGGTCATATACGGTCGGTGTTGGTTATGTACATTCATATACGATTATACACAGAACAAACCTCGCTACCAATAGACTGTTTATATCTCCATCTGTGCTGGCGGGTATGCACGGTCTGATTCGGAGAGATATGTTCGCAAAATGAGAGATACGGTCTGGGTAATTAGCAGGGTCATTTACGGGGAAACAGCTGGATATATAAGGTTGTTGATTCGTTGAGATAGGGTCTTATACGGTCCCAATATTCTATATACGATCACTTGCATTTATTTACGGACAGAAAATGTTTTTTGAGAAGATATACGATTGCCCCGACCGATGGGTCGTGTGAAAATGTGTTATACTGTTCACTGGGTGGGTATATAGGTGAGATATGGAGATATAGTGACATATAAGGAGATATAAGGAGTTATACAGAGCTAATCGCTAGGCACGGTGTCAATCATAGCGATAAAGGTTGATATTCTCGCCAATACAAGTACAAATTGAAGCATTTCAGTTCTGATTTTTTGTTGAAATTTTATCGAACACAAACTTGTAAGTGCTACCGCAATTTTTAGCCAGCTTGTAGATCGCTCAAACTATTTAATTAAAATTGATTTGGCATCTGTAAGAGAGGTGCGACTGCTCGTTTATTTAACACTCTAATGTCGATTTTTAGACAAAACTACATTTACCTGCCTGTAATGTGAGTTGCACGACTTGCTCCATGTTAAATTAACTATTGTTGTGTATAGAACAGTTCTTTTAACATGGAGCAGGTCTGCCAACTAACATCAGATGCGCTAACATGTAGTTTTACTAAAAATCAACACCAAAGTGTTAAATAAACAAATATTCGCAATTGTCTTTGATTACGCATTAGGTGTCAAAACAATATAGTGATGTAATTTTGACATGCTTACTTACCACAATCTTGTAATTGCTGCGGCAATCATAGCTTGTAGTAGATAAAAGTAACTATCTGTTTTACTAGTCAAAACAAGTTTTTGTACCAAAATAAACTTATAATTTATACCGCAGATAACTTATTAATTATTTCAAAGGAAAATTTGAATAAATTGATTTACCATCTTTGAAACTGTTTGGTTGTATCTTTTGCTAACAGTGGGTGGCCCTGAAAAGTTTATTCAGCCATAGGATCCATTTACATCATATGGTTCTGCCATTCTACTGCTCCAGTTTCAGAGTTGCAGTAGTGTTTCAAAATGTCTTTTTGGAGCTTTGCCTCTCTTGTGTCGCAATTGCCACCCACAATTTCGTTCATGTCTGGTAGCTTTCTTCCTTTCCTCCAGGATTACTGCATGAGTCTCTGGATCATCGACATCATCCACTGCATGGTGAGTGTTGGGGTATGTCATTCTCCAGAGGTTATGCATGCGACGGCAGGTGATGGCTATATCTGTTACAGTCTCTGGTTCCTGGAGCGTGGTGGTGAGGAGACAGCTGAATTTGTTGGATAACAGGCCAAATGCGTTCTCCACAACACGCCTCACTCTCAATAGTCGATAATTGAAATTATCTCCTCTCTGGTAATGGTCCTTCTGCAGTATGGCTTCATCAACCAGGTCGGAAGAGCAAACGCGTAGTCAGCAATAATGAAGAAGGGCATGTTCTGATTATCTCCTGGGAGTGGTTCTGGCTCTGGCATGCCCAGTTTAACTTCTTCGATGTCGCTCTTCAAATCTATATCCTGGAAGATCCCAGCATCTGAACATGCTCCATTGTACCCTACTTCATCAAAACACGTCCTGCTTTTATACTTTTTGTCACACCAGGTTAACATGTCCACAAGGCATATGTAAATGACCTAATATGACCCTGTGATGTGAGCACTAACATTAAATGACACTAAATTCCTCAATTTCTCCTTATCTGGCAGTATTACACTGTATATAAATGAGTATGGACCGTATTGGTCCGAATATGGATCGTATTGGGCCCCATCCCTGGACCGTATTGACCCGAACCTACCACAAAATATTTATTACGTATTTAACAGAATTCGTATATGTCCGCCACTCAGACATTAAATGACTGTATTAGACCTGATTGAACATTTCTTGACTGCACAGAACCATAAATTTCACTGTGTAACTCTATATCACCGCAAATCTCCACATTACGCCGCTTATGGACAACCATATATCACCTTATAAAATTCATCAAAAAGCTCCAAAAATTACTTTTTCCAACCTCAGATCTGAAAAAACAGTTCACAAAATATAATTTACGGAAGTTTACCATACCAAGTTTTTAAACATGCTCAAAAATGTAAAAAAACAACCGCGGTCGACGGCCGGTCAGCTGGCGGTGCGCAAGGTCCAATACAGTTCTTTGGCGGATGGACCATAAATACCGACCATATCTCTCTTTTACCCGAAAAAGCCCCCTGTGACTGGGTCATCAGGGAGCAACCATTTTTATTGATGATGTTGAAATCCCTGTCATTTGTTGCAAATTGTTGTAAACTCTCTGTCTTGTTGTATTTAAAAAATGACGAATTTTCATATCCAAGATTGACATCCTGTCCCTTCCTTGCAAATTTGACGTAAACGTCTTCGCAGTTGCCAAAATTCATCATAGCGTCACCATTTTTCCTCAGCATTCTCTGACGGATTATCCTGGTTAAGTTTAAAAAATTAGGTGATTTATATATGGCTGCCGCGGCTCTTTCTTACAAATCGACTTAAACACTATTCTGTAGTTGCCAATATTTTTTTCTGAGCATTTTCTGACTCATCGCCTTGACTCAGTTAAAATGAGCTAATTTGCACATGGAAGATGGCCGCCCACGCCTTTAAGTTTGGCGAAAACAATATGCAGTCCTCAACATTGATTCGATTCTCTGGTTGAGTGTGAAAATTTGCCAGCTTCAATATCCAAGATATCCTCATCAAAACTTTCTTACAATTTAACTTAAAAAATATACAATGACCAACGTTCATGCGACCATAGCAAGACATTCTCATAATATTCTCAGATTGATTACCCTGTATATATAGCCACATGATATCACTACTCCATTGGCATTCAACGTTTAATTGTGGCAGGCAAATATAACACCTAGATATTAGCTCATTTTAAGGCTACTAGTTATTTCAGACAAATAGAATGGCATATTGATGTCATTCGTTATTTACTTTCAAATTTAAAACTTTTCATCAGTGAAAGATTTAGCTGACAAATTAACATTTTTTACTAATGGCCTGCCATTAATGATAAAATGTAAACGTCGTTTTTGTATTTTATTTTAATAGTATAGAAGTATTTGGACCGACCTCATCAAAATCAGTTTGATTAAGTGGAGAGTATTAGGCCAACATTATAGATATATTTATATATATTTACAGAGGGAAGGCCATGGTCATATCAAGAAAAAAACGCCAGTACGACTTTTTCATTTGTCATGATGAAGTGGAAGGGAACATATCACTCCCTGTGGTGAAGGAACTGACAAAGACAATAGAAAAGGAAGGGTTCGTAGGGCAGCACCACGACCGAGACTGTCCTCCAGGAACAGAGTGGAATCAGTATCACAGGAGTGCTTGCATCGAGTCTGACGTGGTGATTTGTCTAATTGGAAAGGCACACTTAAAGGGCAGAAAGGGTGTGTATCTAGATAACATCATGTCTGCTATGAAGATAAAGCGGGACCAAGGTGCTGACGACCACATCATTCCGGTCATCTATGATACTAATAAAGAAAAAGCTACCAAAATGATCAAAGGATCTCTCTTCAAAACCACTTCTCCGCTTCTTCCCTTTCTAGATTTGGCAGAGTATGTCAGTTTTAAAGACGAGCTGTGGGAACAAAAAATACTACAAGTGTTTCAACAATTACCAGCTGGTAAAAATTATAGCATTTTTCTGTATTTGCTGTTAACTGCCATATGGAATACATGCCATAAAACACAGGCAGATGTTATCATAATTTGAAAAAGAACAATGTGTTAAATGTTATGTCTATATACTAGTGTTGCAACAATTAGCCTGTCCTGTATTTATGTTTCATATTGTATATTTTGTTTAATAAACGTAAATGTTTGTGTCCACTGTGATAAACACGTTTAACTAAATTGTTGATTGTTATGTGAATGCATGCAAAAACCATTTTTTATATTCTCAACTGGTTTATGTTTATCCAGGCAATGCATTGAAGAGGTTATACTTTACTCTGCTTCCTGAATGGTGCGCTCCCCTCCTTCGAGGTCCTTTGACTTTGGAAAGAGCCTGGCTTGATGTATTCTTAAATCCAGAAATGGTGATCAAATCCATCGATAACGGAAAACACCAAGATAATCCTGATTTAGATAGAGTTACTAATGTAACTGAAATATTTAAATTTATAAAGCCTGGTGGGCGTATTGTTATCATAGCAGATGGTGGGATGGGAAAGTCTACTTTTGTTTCTCATATAACCAGAGCTTGGGGAAGGGATCATGAGAACCTAAGAAAGTATGGGTTTGTTTTTCTCGCCCCTCAACGGCTCATCAACAACCACACCGAAGATTTAGACAGGATCATATGTAGTGATCTCAAACTGCTAAAGACCAGCTCGATGGCTAAATTTAGAACCATGATGAGGTCATCATCCAGTAAATCCATGTTTCTTGTTGATGGTTTTGATGAGCTGGATGGACGAGCTAAGACAAATACCACCATGATTAAGCTGATCAGAGGAGAAATAGCTAGGCAATCTACAGTGGTGGTTACCACTCGGTCACACTGTGCGGATGAAGTACTAAAGCTGATGGGAGACACATACACTGATATTAGAATCGAGGGCTTATCAGATGAGACGGTGATGGACAGAGCTCATGAAATATTGTCAGAAACAGTAAAAAAATGTGGATTAGAAAAAATACCTATTGGCACCATTACTGATTACCTTCCGATTGAGCTTCTTCGAATACCTTTGCTGCTCAATATTTGTTCGTATGTCTGGAAATGTCAAACACATGATTTGCATGATCAAGACACGATCAGAAAATTCTCCAGCATGACTGATATCTTCAATGCTATCTGGGGAATAATGATCGGTATCAAGGAAGAAAAGGGACGAGCAACTTCAAATGTAAGCTTCTATAAGATCATGGAAGAGAACAATATTCCTAATTCAACATGGCATCTGTTAGAGGCAATGGCAGCTATGAGCTTTGAATGTTTACATAGAGGAGAACTAATCATTTCAACAGAAACCCTTGCTAAGTATCGCCTGGATGCTGTTAACTGTGGCCAGATAGGATTCATACACATCTCTTCTGGATCCAAACCACAAGGAAGTTTTGTCCATAATTTATTTATGGAGCACTGTGCTGGCTTTCACATTGCCAATAATGATAAAGCCCTTCAATCAATTTTAGATAAAATAAGTAGTAGTCACACAACTCTGTCCAGAGCATTAGGCCTCTATACAAACGCCCTGGTATTTGCTGTTGGTTTCAAGCCTCAGATACTGGACCAACTGTCCAGACACAAGTTTATGATCCCTATAGTCAGGATGACTGGATCAGCAAACACTGACATGGACTTAAGTCTGGAAGCACAGCTTGTACAAGAGTCTTCTGATGAGGAGGCCAGAAATAACTTCTGCCAGACATTAATGACAAGTGAGTTCTCAGCACCACTTACCCACACGTCATCTCACCGCCTGAATGCTCTGGGGTATGATTGGATGCAGAAACACCTCGGGGTTGATAAATGCTTGGAGCTCTTGAAACGCCTTCACCAGGATGAATGTAATACTAGTAATGATGGTCTAGTATTACAAGGACATAATGGTGAACGATTCATCACAGACAGCTTTCTGTTGTGTCATCTTCCATATATTACATTCAGAGATATCAAAACTCTTCATGTATATCACGCTAAAATGACCATGAATGCTGATGTAACAGCCCTTCACGAGCACCCCAAGGTAGATAACTATATTATATATCAAACAATTAGTGTATGTAATACTAAGATTCGGTGACAGAAAATAACACAAGCAATTTACAGAGTTTTCATTATATATAACGTAAGCTAGCTATTTAATATTTTTAATTAGTGGGTCTAGAAAAGTTGGCTTAAATGCCATTAATTGTGAAATTGATTTGTGGTGTTTGATACAGAACCTGTATAAAATGCTAATATTTACACTATTTGCTGTTTACCACACATACCATATCTTACCGTATCTTCTCATTATATCACAGAGAGATGACATTAACAAACTGCACCTGGATGAGATAGACTGGACAATCGACCATCTGGTCAGATTCATCAATCATGTCCCGGCTTTGCATGATCTGAAACAGCTCTCACTTGGTCGTCGATGTAAGATACAAGCTGTGTTACCGGAAGAAACAAGCTCTATAAGCGTGGATGTTGGAGAGTTAGCTATGAGCTGCCCTATATCACTGGATCTACTGAGGAGCATGCTGTGTGTGATCAGCTGTCACAGACTAATCATAGAGAAAGACGCCCGATTACTGAAGAGAACCACAAAGACAACTTATCCTCCTGACAACACTAAGGTCAATGTCTAATGTTATAATGGTATTAACATCTTAGCTTGTTGGGATAAAGCTCTAGTTTTACTTAAACGTTTTACACGCAACTCAGTAAATCATCTATATATTTAATTAAAACAAATCAATAACTTAATTGTGTGATTTTCAGTTATCATAAAACAAGCAAGTTTTCAGAAATGCATTGTATTATGCATTTCTGAAGTTACGCTTAGCAGTAGATAATTGAAAAAAATATACAATGTATAATGGCGTGCTCCTAGTCATGTTCTGGTATATGTTTGATATTTAATGATTTGATCCAGGCCATTTTCTATTCTAAAATGCTTTACTCCAAGACATATTTTAACCTTTCATGTTATGTGTCTGATTTATTACTATATTAAATTGATTGTCCTTGATGACAAAACTATTATATTTAAAAGGAATATATTCATTGCAAATCGCACTTCATTAAACAAATTGTATCACAGATTAGGCTGATTTTATTTAAATATAACCCAACGCACATTTAATGAGTCAAACACCCAGATTTAAAACAGTATTAAAACTATATATTAGGCCTATTTACATTTAAACAGTTTTGAATCATGCATAAAACGAATTATAAATAACACTCACCTCTACCTCTACAGACACACATTCACCTCCACCACTAATCACACATACCTTTACCTCCACCACGAATCACACACACCTCAACCTCTATCACGAATCACACACACCTCAACCTCTACCACGAATTACACACACCTCAACCTCTACCACGAATCACACACACCTCAACCTCTACCACTAATCACACACACATCAACCTCCACCACGAATCACACACTCCTCAACCTCTACCACGAATCACACACACACCTCAACCTCTACCACGAATTACACACACCTCAACCTCTACCACGAATCACACACACCTCAACCTCTACCACGAATCACACACACCTTCATCTCTACCACGAATCACACACACCTCAACCTCTACCACGAATCACACACACCTCAACCTCTACCACGAATCACACACACCTTCACCTCCACCACGAATCACACACTCCTCAACCTCTACCACGAATCACACACACCTCAACCTCTACCACGAGTTACACACACCTCAACCTCTACCACGAATCACACACACCTCAACCTCTACCACGAATCACACACACCTCAACCTCTACCACGAATCACACGACCCTTCATCTCTACCACGAATCACACACACCTCAACCTCTACCACGAATCACACACACCTCAACCTCTACCACGAATCACACACACCTCAACCTCTACCACGAATCACACACACCTCAACCTCTACCACGAATCACACACACCTCAACCTCTACCACAATTCACACACACCCCAACCTCTACCACGAATCACACACATATCAACCTCTACCACGAATCACACACACCTTCACCTCTACCACAAATCACACACACCTCAACCTCTACCACGAATCACACACACCTCAACCTCTACCACGAATCACACACACCTCAACCTCTACCACGAATCACACACACCTCAACCTCTACCACAATTCACACACACCCCAACCTCTACCACGAATCACACACATATCAACCTCTACCACGAATCACACACACCTTCACCTCTACCACAAATCACACGCACCTCAACCTCTACCACGAATCACACACACCTCAACCTCTACCACGAATCATACACACCTCAACCTCTACCACGAATCACACACACCTCAACCTCTACCACAATTCACACACACCCCAACCTCTACCACGAATCACACACATATCAACCTCTACCACGAATCACACACACCTTCACCTCTACCAAAAATCACACACACCTCCACCTCTACCACGAATCACACACACCTCAACCTCTACCACGAATCACACACACCTTCACCTCTACCACGAAACACACACACCTCAACCTCTACCACGAATTACACACACCTTCACCTCTACCACGAATCACACACACCTCAACCTCTACCACGAATCATACACACCTCAACCTCTACCGCGAGTCACACAACCCTTCATCTCTACCACGAATCACACACACCTTCATCTCTACCACGAATCACACACACCTTCACCTCTACCACGAATCACACACACCTCAACCTCTACCACGAATCACACAGCCCTACACTTAAAACCACAAATCACACCCTTCACATCTACCACGAATCATACACGAATCATACAAACCCTTCACATCTACAGCAAATCATACATACCATTCATATCTACCACGAATCACACAGCCCTACACTTGAAACCACGAATCATACATCCTTTCACCTCTACCGCGAATCATACATACCCTTAATCTCTATCTCGAATCATGCATACACTAGACCTCCATCACGAATCATACATACACTACACCTTCACCACGAATCATACATACCCTACACCTCCATCACGAATCATGCATACACTTCACCTGTACCAATACTTATACATACACTTCATCTCTACCATAAATCATACATACACTTCATCTCTACCACAAATCACACATACACTTCACATCCGCCACGAGTAATACATACCCTTCATCTCTACCTTGAATCATTCTCCTCTGCGAAGAATCATACATACCCTTCACTTCTACACCAATCATACATACCCTTGAAATTGTCAAAGATCTATGTCACAATGCTATACTCGATTTCATGGCGGATACACAGCTTGATACAGTTATCAAAGCTACATGTAACAAGGTATTTGCTTTGTTGCAGGGAGTTGGTGAGCTGTGTGTGCCGTCATCATGGAACACAGATGATGTGGTGGCTCTCATGACACAGGTACCAAGCCTGACACACATAAAACATCTTCATATTCCGTCACAATGGAGCACGAGCGATGTGATCGCTCTCATGACAGAGATACCAAGCCTGACACAAGTAAAACAGCTCCATATTCCGTCACAATGGAACACGAACGATGTGATCGCTCTCAGTACACAGGTACCAAGCCTGACACATGGAACTAGAAGTGTCCTGCATACGCAATCACCAGCATCATCATCAGCAGCAGCAGCAGAAGCTTCAGCAGCAACAGCAACATTACCAGGAGCAGCAACAGCTGCGCCACCAACACCACCAATAGCAACAGCAGAATCATCAACAGCAACAACAGTAGCTGCAGCAGTAGTGTCAACGTCAGTTACTATAGCACCGGGTATGCTGCAACTTGAAGGACGAGTCCCGATGGACCTGATAGCAGTGATCTTACTAACACGAGCAGAAGACAAGATGACACTCACTGGGAAGTCCACCATCACGAAACGTTCGGTGCCATCAATCCGCAGTCATGTGAGTATATATACTATGTAATATGTATACTATGATTAATAAGTCTACAATATACATCGTCCTTTTAGAAATTAACATGGTAATTAAACAGTTAAAGTCAGCTTATAAAATTTCGACTTTGCTTTTTAATGACCGCCTAATTTTAATGTCAGCTTAATGATCAGTGGAAAGTTAGATGGTCAAAGTATGCTTAATTTATTAAATTAAACAACATTTGTTTTAAGCCCACCGTTTTTAGAGACCCACTCAAATGGGCTTAAAACAGGAGTAATATATAAAAATCTAATAATTTGGATCGTATATATTAATCCTGTTTTAAGCCCATTTGAGTGAGTATTTAACATTGAAATGAGCTTAAAACAAGAGTAATATATAAGAACCAAACGTAATGTATTTCCTTTGTTTGTAATTTAAACTACTCGATGCCTTGGGGGAAGTATCCCCCTATAAAAGGGCATTCTTTTGGGGATTAACGCGAACAAAAAGGGGCATGGCAGATATTGTGGGCGGAAAACAATACAAAAGGACGCCAAAATGGTCTAATTAGTTCTGACCCATTTAATATGGTGAACTAATGGTGAATGGGCTTATTAATTTTCACCCATTTAATATCGTGAACTAATGGTGAATGGGCTTATTAATTTTCACCCATTTAATATGGTGAACTAATGGTGAATGGGCTTATTAATTTTAACCCATTTAATATCGTGAACTAATGGTGGATGGATGAAATTTAAAACCCATTTTATGATGAAAGATAACTAAAATACGGTCAAGATATTAAACTCATGTTATATTACGGTGTTTCAGTGCATAACGATGATTTAATTTAAGGACATAAGGGAACTAAAAGACAGGCAATATACACATGACCGTTTTTTAATACAGAATGACGCCGTATTCACGAATAGGCCTACATATAATTTTGGTGCTTCAGGCCACACCAACGATTTAATTTAAGGAAATAAGGGGACTGAAAGACGGGCAATATACATATGACCGTTTTTAGTTATGACGCCGTGTTTATGATATATATGAGCATCGACCAATATGTATGTGTCTTTGACTGTACTACGGTAAATAATAACATGATGAAATATTATACGCTAGACTTACCAGATAAATATTGTTAAGGTGTAGGCCTTTATAATCCGTAAGTGTCGATCAAAAGTACGCGTCTTTCAGTTAACATTGTGGGAACATTGGCGCAATGTATAATTACGAAGACCCATTAATCCTAGTATGCGCCCACATGTTATATCAGTCAAAGTGGGTGTAGTATTTATTACTTTTTATGTCGATTACTCATGTTTTAACCCATCTCGCTAAGAAATGGCGTTTGAAATGGGTTTAAAACAGGTCAGAACATAAGCACGCGTCTTTCAGTTATAATGGAATGTAACATTGTGGCAACATTGGCACAATGTTTTTTTTGAACAGTTATTAATCCTATTTTACGCTCACTTCTATGTGTAATATCAATCAAAGTGGGTTTAATACAGGATTGGTGCACATCTTTTATTTTTATGTCTATTAATCATGTTTTAAACCCACTTCGCTAATAAATGGCCATTGAAATGGGTGTAAAACAGGACACAGCCAGATCGCGTGTCTTATTTGCTAAATAAGTGCCAAGCGATGCAGGGTCCACCTAGCGATTAACGTGTTCAACGGAAGTAGTTAATAGCTGCTTCCATAGATATCCTGAGATTCCCTGTAATATATCTATGGTTTCTTCCATGATTGGAGCATAATAATCATGAGACACCCTAAAAACCGTGGGCTTAAAACAGGAGATTGCCCAACATTTTTTTATTGAAGTAATCCTAAACTTTTAAGCTGACTTCAACCATTGAATGATTATGCTAATTTCCAGTAGATCTGTGATTATCGACGTATGCTTAATCATTAAGCTTACTTTCAAATAAACAGCATACTACATATGATGCATAAAGGGAAGTCATTAAAGTCATTGACGGGGTGCATTAATAGGTAATGGTTAGACAATGAAGGGTGCTATAGAGGCATTAAATGGCCTCAAAAAGACGTTAGGATCGATGTAGAGGCAGTAAAGGGTGATGGAGAAGCATTAAAGTGAGACGACGAAACATCAAAGGGCGCAAATAGCGATTGAAAGGCAATAAAGGGCTATGGGAAGACCTTAACTCATAGCAGTCCGGCCGTTTTGCCATTGGACGTCTGTGTGGTCTGGCCATTTTTGTGATTTTGAGACATATTCTGATACTTTAGAATATTAGAAGGATGGGATATAAATTTCCCATACACCACAGGAACACACGTACACTATATAACCAGAATACACTGCATTTAATTGGCTGATGTGATGTTGCCATGTTAACCGACGGCTATTTTGAATATGCTAATTAGGTAGTAAAATTTTCGGAAATTTTGTTTGAAAATGGTAGTTTTGAGATCCATAGAGATTCAGGAGTACAAGATTATATCAATTCACATAAAATATAGTAAAATACATCACAGATGTTTCGAAGAATCATTCAATAGGTCTATGCACACAAATTATCAGGGTAAATAAATTTTTATCATGGGATATAGGCTATAGTAATCTTTCTAAATTCCCTGAGGGCATACCAGATTTCATGTTTTGAGATGACACTCTCAACTCATCTAGGAATCATCTGAGCCTGGAGTTCTATTTTTAGTTCAGAAACGGTTGTGACGCAGATAAATGAACTCTTTATGTTCTAGGTTCCCCATGCTGTGTTCATAGTTGCACAAGTGATGTCATTTCGTGAATGGCTAAGCATTATTGCCAGGCTCGGACTTAGACTGCAACGTCATAAATTCCAGGTCCGAGCTGGGCTCGGACTTAGACTGCTATGAGTTAAGTGGTGATGGGGACGTGTTTATTGGCCATAGTGAAGAATTGAATGTTGACGGGAAGCAATAAAGATTAATGGGGAAGGCGTTAAAAGGTGCCAGTGAGGCGCTGAAGAGCAATGGAGAGGCATTAAAGGGTGTTGAATGGCGATTTGCTGAAGGGCAGTGTAAAGGTTTTTAATTTGCAGCAAAAAAAACAAAGACGCATAAACAGCAACGGTATATCGTCAAACGCGTTGTTATGAGGGTATGTTAATAGGCGACGGTTATGCAATGTAGAGGAAGTAAAGGGCGACAAAAAAGTGTTAAAACTCGACGGGGATGAATTAAAAGGCAATAGAGAGGTGTTAAAGGGTGACGAGACAGTGCCACAGAGTCGTTACCTTGCGATGGTTTGATGGCGACACACTAAAACGGGATGGGGAGGTGTTAAAGGTTTGGTGTGAGGCATTACATGGGGACAAAGAGGCGTTTAAGAGAAATCGAGATGCGTTAAGGGGCCACAAAAAGGCTTTCTTTTGTAACAAAGATACGTTAAGGCACTACGAATATACATAAAGGACGACGGATGCATTAATAAATGACAGTTATGCATAATTCAGGGCGATGTAGAGGCACTAAGTTCAAAAGATGCATTATAGGTTGATAGAAAGGCACCAAACGGTGATGGAGAGAAGCTAAAGAGTGATGAGGACGATTTAAGGACAACGCAGCGACGCCATATGGCGATGAAAAAGCTTTAAAGAGAAAACGATATGCTTTAAAAGAGACAATGACGCCTTGAAGAGCTACGAAGATGCATTAAATGGCAACGAAAAGGTCTTCAAGTGCAACAAAAAAGGCCTTAATGCGCCATGGAGACGCATAAAGGGCCCCGAGAAAACGCTAAAGTGAGACAGGAGCGTTAATAAGGGATAATTACATTAAAGGGCAATGTGGGGGCATTAAAGGGCGACAATGTGGCGTTAAAAGTCGATCGGGAGGCTAGAACAGATGCTAGAAGGTGACAGAGAGGTGTTAAAGAGCGATGGAGAGGTAATGAAGGGCGATGCAGATGCATGAAGTGCGACGGAAAATCATTTTTAAAAAAGTGACAGTTTTGCATAAAATGGTGATGTGGTTGAGCTAATTGGTGACCGGAAGCGTCAAAGGGCATATTTTTGGTCACTTGGTCCCGAAATTTACCTTTTAATCTTGCGGTTGACCGTAAAACACTAAAATGATGCCAGAAATTGATTTTCTAGTCAAAAATCACACAGAAAATAGGTATTAAACTTGTTCATGGTGTTATGTGTTGAAATCATGTTTTTCGCTTACTTGACCTTGAAATTGTGGCATTTGACCTTGAAGATGCCCTTTAATCATCAAAACAACACCAGAAATGGATTATTTGGTCAAAATCACATCAAACATAAATATTACACTTCTTGTAATTTGTGTTGAAAATCATATTTTTTATATCTTTGACCTTGGATTTGACATTTTGACCTTGAAGATGACCTCAAAGATGACTTTTAATCACCAAAATAATATTATAAATGGATTTTCTAGTCAAAAAGCACACAGAAAAGAGGTATTACACTTGTTCGTTGTGTTATATGTTACAAATCATATTTTACACTTACTTGACCTTGAAATTAAGGTTTTGACTTCGAAGATGACCTTTAATCATCAGATTAATACGCCATGAAATGAGGTATTATATTCCTAGCATTATTTGCTAGAAATCATATTTTCGTTTATTTAACCTTCGATTTGATATTTGACCTTGAGGCAGGCTTCGGGCCAAAGTACTCGGTACTTCGGTACTTCGGTACTCGAGTACCGATTTTGCAGTACTCGTCATTACTCAGTACTCATACTTTTAAAAAGTACTAGTACTCGTACTTGTACTCAAGTACTTTTAAAAATAACAGCACTTTTAACGAGTACTTACAAGTACTTTACGAGTACTAGTCATCTTAAATTGATCCAAAACAGCTCACAGACAAATCATTATAGCGGGATATGAAACATTCAGTTAATGATTCGTTTTCCACCCATTTACATATTATATTGAAAAATAATTTAATTAATACTTTGAAATTATTTCAAACTAGTCCAAGTACTCACATCAACTTAAAACAAAAGTGCACCTTTTTACTATATATCATGCTGCTAATTGCTTGTTCTACCTTGTATATACAAATATTCTCGTGTAGTTCACAAAAAAAATAGTAAGCTTTTCTTAAAAAAAAAGACAAGAGACGTGTCTCTGGAAAACAGGAATACATGTTGATATATAGCATTTACACGTGATTATACTATACGATAGGACCAGTAACCATTTAAGGGGGGGAAGGCGTGATTTCAACAATGATGTCGCGCCATTTTAAAATCACACTTACATCTCACCTTCCGTCGTAGCTAATTCACAGCCAACACGAGGCATTTAACCAATGGTGGTATAATGTTAGGCCACGTTCTCGTCTCGTCTCGTGTTTCAAACGGTATTTGCATAATATTTGCACAATATTGGCCCAACTGCGTAGACGCTCAGCCGATAGTTCCTCAGCATTGGACAAATAATGTCACGCGAGTGAACAAGTAGTTTATAACTACCAGTATTATCTTATAAAACAGTTGAGACTCGGTGTGGACTAAGATATATTAAAACTGACAAAGCTCATACAGCTCTGTACCAATGTTGTGTAAGTACCAAAGCGCACGACCGCGAGACGCGACGTCTCATCTACAGTGACCTTGCAATGCCAGGCCAATTTCCATGACATTGGGGCAAGAATTAACCAGCATTGTACCGAAAAGACATAGGATTAACACCTGGTATAGCAGTACTGTTCAAGGGCGGAGGCCCTAGGGTAATGGTTAGCACCGTTGCCTTTCACGCCAGAGTCCGGGGTTCGGTTCCCGGTCTCGGCGGTTTGAAAGAAACAAAATTGTTTCTTCCCCATCCACGTGTGAAAGTTAGTATTGTGGGGAGCCTCCGTGACCGAGAGGTAGCGTGCTCGGCCTCAGACCGCCAGGGCTCGAATTTCGAATCCTGTGTCTGGAGGACAGTGTCATCTCAATCATCTCACCATCCTCAGGAGGTTCTCCTGGCCCAGTTTAGCCTATATGTGCACAAAGGTGGCCTAAAGCCCGATTCATTTCATTTATTTAGTACTGTTCAAACACAGATGATCACAGTAATTAGACGGCAAACATCACCCTTTAACTGCGGGACACCACTATTATTTATAGGCCTATATCATTATTACAAAACATTTATAAAGCGGTCCATCAAAAAAATCGGATAGCTGTACATACGAAAAACAAGACAAAAATAAAAGTAGACGAAACTATATACAAGTTTACAAGACGTCAGGTGTCTAGCGAACAAAACAACCTTAAAATGCACAATATTCATTGCGTCAGGTCACAAGTAAGCAGCAGGTAAGTTAAAACATTGTTTTTTATTTGTCTATTTGAGTCAGCAATTAATTATAGCTGCAAATTAGAGGAAGATATAATTAAACACGTTAGTGTCGCGTAAGGGTTAAAGGTGTGAGGTTACATAATGAGTCAATTGCAGGCCCACGGCGGCTTTATACAACCCTTTCCGTCCCCGAAATGCGATGACGTACCGAGTATAAAAATAAATACAACAGTAAGGTGCTCCTCCTGTAAATTGCATAAAAGTTATTTTTAAACTAATAATAGGATAGTATATCAGCGTATGCCGGGATGAATCTTGTAAGGATATACATGTATTATGGTGATACATTTGATTTTATATCACCAGTAACTAATGTGTGACTGTTATCGCAAAACAATTTTGTAGTGCAAAGCCTTGATCTTTTCCCTGACACAATGTGTGTTCAGGCTCATTTGAACGTTTTTCTATAGTGGCGGACAATTGTTGCCAGCACTGGCCCAAAATATAAACATCACTAGAACCACTGCAAGTTTTCAAGCTAGCGTGTTTTGCAACGTAAATCTTTAGACACAGACAATTTATATATGTATTTATTTATTTATTTTAATTCGCCAAGTAGTAGGCCTACATGGAACATACAATACTTAGTGTACTGATAAGAAAATGCAATATTACACTATTGGCTGGGACGTAGCATCAGATATGCAATATCTGTATTATAAAAAAATATTTTCACCACTTTTTATATCTATATGTGACTTGATCTGGCAAAATGAGTCTTCAGTTGCATATTTAAATATTAGAGTTTCTAAGATATCCCGAACCTACACAAAATTACCTTTGAAATGGTATATCACATAAATCTGTAGCGTGTTTAACTCCGAAAATATGACACGACAAACTCAGAAAAATATGAAGTATGAAATTGCATCATTTTGATAAAATGGCATTTGAAGTTCGAAAAGGCAATTTGTGCACTTTTAGAAAGTGTAATTAAAACATTGTACTAAAAAAAAAAAAAAATAATCATTACTACCCCCATTGTCTTAATAAGCATTTGCCAAAGTGCGACTTAAGATCCGTTTCACCAGATCGGGTCACATATATATCAACATGAAGTAACATAATTATATCATAATCATTTTTTTATTGAATACATGTCATATAATTAATTTTTACAACCAAAGTACTCGGTACTTGTACTCAAGTACTTTTAAAGTACTTGTACTTGTACTCAAGTACTTTTGAAAATCCAGTACTTGTACTTCATTTTTTCAAGTACTTGTACTTGTACTCGAGTACTTTTGTCTAGTACTCGCCCTAAGCCTGCCTTGAGGATGACCTTGAATTATAAAAAAATATAAGACATGGATGCTCCAGTTAAAATTATATACAAAAGAGGTATTACACTTGTTTCTATCCTTATTTTCTGAAAAATCATATTTTACCTTGGAATTGACCCTTGATCTTGAATTTTGCCTTGTGAAGCATCGAATATTTCTTTAGATTTCTAGTATGGTAATCTGGATGTATTTGTGAAGCCAAAACACATTAAAAAAAATTCTGTTGCAATTTGTTCAAGGTCAAATGACTTTTTGACTGGACTAGATTCCGCGACCAACCTTCGGCAAGTTAGGTTTGACGGTTGTTTTAGATAGCTCAAGGTATTTGTAAAAAATAAGCTCCTTTGAAAAGGCGGGAGGAATTTCCCAGAGCGTAAAATCCAAAATAACTGCCATCGGTCACAGTGAAAAGCAAGAATTCACTTATTTCATCCATTGGTCTCCCAGTGGAACTGATTTTGTTAATGCATTTATGTGGGACATGAATTTATTCAGGTCATAGCAGTATTATTATACATTATGAATGTAAAAATATAAAATTTATACCCCAGAAACAGGAAAACACGTCAGCGACGGGGTGCAATTCATTATAAACAGCTAACTTTTGATCTGGCTGACCTAAAATTCTATGTAACACTTTCGTTTATATATTTGTGGAATTGTGGGGTTGTTTTTTTAATTGTGTGCTCCCTATGTGTGAAAATCCAAGATGGCCGCCGTCCAGCATGAGGGAAAACCCAGAATGATCAATCCATAGTGGATTAATTAAAAATGTTATGTGCTCTGCTAATCGAGGTTACAAAAACAATAAAAGTAAGTTGTAAAAAATATATTTCACCCAAAACATCATGTGATAATCAGCAAAATAACATAAAGAAAAACAATAATTGACTCGAAATGATAAACATAAATAATAAAGCATAGTGAAATTATATACAACTATAAATCACAACCTGAAATATTTTGTGAGCTTTAATACAAGACTAGTAGGCATAGCCAAAATAAACATTTTTCCTGATATTTAATACTGATTATATATAAATATTCAAATGAACCAAAACTGCATATTTATCTCACGAACATGGCAAACTATGCTTACAGACAAAAATATACTTAAAGACAAGTGTAAAGGTCTGCTCATAATATGAACTGATAATGGCTACAGTATTTATATAATTAAAAAAGTAAAGATAATTGTCATAGGAATGTTCCTAACATTTTACATGCGAATTTTGACAAAACTGTAGTATTCCACTCTCACATTGAAAAAATAGTAAGTTGAATTATTTTAAACATGTGTACAGGTTTATAGCAAGTTATCTGTTTCCCAAGGTCGGGCCAGGATTTGTTTATTGTGTATTGCGCATCATTTAATATGTATACCCTTGAAAAATACCTAGATCATGTAAACTGGTAAAAAAAGTGCAGTTTTTCGTCAGTGATAATAATAATATCAAGTTTTTGTAAATTTGACAAAAAAATAATATATCGTTGTTTTATTGTGAGCCCATAATGGTTGATAATGTTGGGGATTTTAGGTGTATGATACCAAATAACTGGTCTATCACATGACCTCTCTCAGGAAGGCATCAAATACACTAAGAGCTGTCAGGTGTCACCAGGATGCCAGATAGAATGGTCAAGATTTGGATCTCCAAGCGGGGAACTACTTGGCTATCCGTCAAGGCCGTGGTCTGACAAAACGGGCATAACTCATTATATTCTGTTAATAGCACTAATTCCTTTAATACGTTATAACTGCCTTATTTGTGTACCACGTGAGAAGTTTTCTGTCGGTTAGCATCTTCTGGTTCTGAAATCCATATCTTTGGCACATGTGATCTGTCACTTAGTACGTTATTGTCCTGAGAATTGCAACTGGAGTCTTTAATAACTACACATGCCAATGTATGGCCCCAGTGAATTAGCTAAGTACAGTAGTACAAGTGACAGATGGCGTTTACGGTTTATTTTGTGTATATTTGTATCGCTAATCACTCATTTTGATCAACGGGTGAATTAAAATGTATGCCATTCCGATCGGCATAGGCCTATGTAATGTGAGTGGCAACTGCAAAACGCAATTTAAGAAAACAGAAGATATATCAAGTAGAACTGTTATCTCGGTAAAACACACGACATTGAGCCAAATTGGTTAAACCATTTAACCACCAGGGTATTTAAATGTATTGTATTGTATATTTTTATTATAGTGACATGTACAAACAGATCCAATGACAATATAAATATGTTTACAATATAGTACCCAGCCCATTTGGGCTTATAAGTCACTCATTTGAAATTGTGTCTCGCTAAGGCGATTCACAACCTCAACCCAGCACACACAAAACATTTGTATAACATTTATACAATGTTGGACCAACGTCGAAGACGTTGGGCCGACGTTGTATAGATGTTATTCAAATGTTTTGTGCTTGCTGGGAAGTGATTAAAAACTGGTATTTAATGTGTTAATAAACTAGAAAAAAACGAATTCCGTGACCTGGTCCAGCATTACACCAACCTTGGTGCAGTGTCGTGATTGTTGAGATGGTGCTGGGATGGTGCTGGGGTGGTGCTGGGATGGTGCTGGGATGCCCAAATGAAAGAATCAAAATTGAAACAATGAATGTTCGATCTATTAAACCTAAAACTGCCCCCTTCTCCGAATATGTAATATCTAAAAATTTGGATATTGTGGCAGTGACAGAAACATGGTTAAAACATGATAAAACGAAATCAACGATAGCTGATATCTCACCTCCTGGCTATTCGTTTTTCAACGAACCTCGCGCAGATCAGCGGGCAGGAGGAGGTGTAGGCATACTAGTGTCTGACCAATTCAAAACTGACATTCATCCTCTGCCATCATTTAAAACATTCGAGTGGTTTCGTTGTCTGCCTGTATAGGCTTCAAAACGGTACATGTCAAGGAATTGAATTTCAAGGTCTACTAGAGAACATAATTTCACTGCACGACAATTTGTATATATTGGGAGATTTCAACTCACATCTAGATAACTCAAATGGAAACACCAACAAATTCAATGAAATCCTCACATGTTTCGATCTGAAGCAACATGTAAATTTTCCAGCTCATGTTCATGGTCATTGGCTAGATATGTTAATCACCAAACGCATTTCTAATTGTATCAAATCAGTTTTTTCGGCAGCAGGTATCTCGGACCATCTTGCGGTCATATCAGTTTTGACTGTTGTAAGACGAAATGGAACAAAGAAAAAATATCGTTTCGTAAAATAAACAAAATTGATTATGAATCGTTTCATTCAGATATTCTCAGTTCGGATCTAATAAAGAAACCAGAGAAAGATCTCTCGGCACTATGTCAGCACTATGATTCTGTTCTTAGCTCTATTTTAGACAAACACGCTGCTGTAAGTACAAAGACTCTGCCCAGAAAACCATTAACTCTATGGATGACTCCAGAAATAATAAAGGCTAAAACCTTTTGCCGCAATCTCGAACGAACATCTAGATCGTTCTCGTTACAAACAGCAATGCCACCTGTGTAATAGAATGATGACAAAAGCTAAATCGAAATATTTAGCTGATGTTATTGCAGAAAATTCGGACAATCCCCGTCGCCTTGGAATTCAATAAATAACATTCTGCATAGAATTCCACCTCCTGCTCTGCCAGAATTCACATCAGTAAAATCACTTTGTGATAATTTCTCTAGGTATTTTGTGGATAAAATTAAAACTATCCGTTCCAAATTTCCAGATAAAGTACAGAATATTCCACAAGTGCAAAAACCAGAAATTAGATCCAAAATAAACGTTTTTGAACGTGCGTCAGAAGATGAAATTTAAAAACTTATTTTGAACTCATCGTCAACATCATGTGATCTGGATCCCATTCCTACAAGCGTGTTGAAAAATTGTCTTGACATATTAATAACTCCCATCACTGACATAATTAACATTTCAATGGAAACTAGTACATTTCTACAAAATTTCAAAGAAGCTCATGTAAGACCACTACTGAAAAAAACATCTCTTCTTAAAAACAAGCTGAAAAGTTACAGGCCTGTATCCAACTTAAGTTTCATTTCCAAAATCTTGGAATAGATAGTAGCCAATAGGCTGCAAGCTGATATAAAAAATAACCACCTATGTAATCCCTTACAATCGGCCTACAGGAAACAGCATTCTACAGAAACGGCTCTACTGAAAGTACATAACGATATCATTATTAGTATGGACAAGGGTGAAGTTACGGCTCTAACCTTGCTTGACTTGTCGGCCGCTTTCAACACCATTGACCATGCTACATTCACAGATAGACTTTCTGATTGGTATGGAATATCTGGCCAGGCTCAAATTTGGTTCTCTTCTCATTTCCAAAATAGGCTCCAGTCCGTGAAAATTAAAGACACTTTTTCAGATAAAGTCACACTCTCATATGGAGTTCCACAGGGCTATGTGCTAGGACCAGTGCTTTTTACTTTATACACTACACCACTCAGCGCTATTATCTCTAGTTTTGACATAAACTACCATCTTTATGCCGATGATACTCAAATTTACATGTCTCAATCAGTTTCAAAAGCTAAGGAATCTCTTGAGAAGTTGCAACATTGTTTAATAAGTGTGTCGGACTGGATGACAGGATCTAAGTTGGAGCTTAATCCTAGCAAGACAGAATTTCTTCTCATTGGGACCAAACTTCAGCGGGAAAAATTCTTGAATAATTTCCCATGCTTACTTCTAGGTCAAGAAACAAATCCATCTACATCAGCTAAAAATCTTGGTGTACTATTCGACAGTAGCCTGAATTTCCGAAAACACATATCCCAAACATGTAGGGCATGCTTCTATCATATCCGTGACCTGCGTCGAATTCGAAAAAATCTGTCCTTAGATCTTGCCAAGCAAATTGCAGTGGCACTCGTCAGTAGTAAGTTAGATTATTGTAACTCACTTTTTCACAATATGCCAGAAAAGGATATTGCTAGATTACAACGCGTTCAAAACTGCCTTGCAAGAGTGGTAACCAACGCCCCACGATTTAGTCGTTCTGTTCCAATTCTAAAACAATTACATTGGCTTCCTGTCAAGTTTCGCATTCATTTTAAAATATGTGCGATAACTTTTCGAACCCTAAAGGAAAACCAACCTGCATATCTGGCTGATTTACTTGTTCCGCCAAAATGCTCAAAATATCTATGCTCCACTAATTCGAATAGATTTGTTGTTCCTCGTAAAAAGACTAAGGCTGGGTCAAGAGCTTTCTCTATATCTGGTCCAGCCTTATGGAACGCCCTGCCTGTGCCAATACGTAATGCCAAAACAATCTTAACATTCCGGAAATTACTTAAATCTCACCTATTTGACCTGGCTTTTCCACCCTAGTTCCTCAGCAGCCCGGCTCCCTGTTGACGAACCTGCTTTGGCCTCGATTATGACATATGATCACGCTAAGGATTTGTGAGCTTTAAGCTCGGTCTGCTGAGGATATAGGCTCTATAGAAGTTTTATTTGATTGATTGACTGATTGAGGGTGCCGGGATGGTGCTGGGATGTTACTGGGATGGTGCTGGGATGGTGCTGGGAGGGTGCTAGGATGTTGCTGGGATGGTGCTGGGATGGTGCTGGGATGATACTGGGATGGTGCTGGGATGGTTCTGGGATGGTGCTGGGAGGGTGCCGGGATGATGCTGGGATGGAGCTGGGATGGTGCTGGGAGGGTGCTGGGAGGGTGCTGGGAGGGTGCTGGGGTAGTGCTGGGATGGTGATGGGATGGTGATGGGATGGTGCTGGTATGGTGCTGGTATGATGCTGTGTCGTGATTGCTGGAATGGTGCTGTGGTGTCGCTGAGATGGTGTTGTGATAGTGCTGGGATGGTGCTGGGATGGTGCTGGGATGGTGCTGTGATGGTGTTAGGATGATGCTGGGGTGGTGCAGTGTCGTGATTGCTGGGATGGTGCTGGGATTGTGCTAGGATGGTGCTGGGATGGTGCTGGGGTGGTGCTGGGATGGTGCTAGGATGGTGCTGGGATGGTGCTGGGATGGTGCTGGGATGGTGCTGGGAGGGTGCTGGGATTGTGCTAGGATGGTGCTGGGATGGTGCTGGGAGGGTGCTGGGATGGTGCTGGGATGGTGCTGGGATGGTGCTGGGATTGTGCTAGGATGGTGCTGGGATGGTGCTGGGATGGTGCTAGGATGGTGCTGGGATGGTGCTGGGATGGTGTTGGGATGGTGCTGGGATGGTGCTGGGATGGTGCTGGGATGGTGTTGGGATGGTGCTGGGATGGTGCTGGGATGGTGCTGGGATGGTGCTGGGATTGTGTTAGGATGGTGTTGGGATGGTGCTGGGATTGTGCTAGGATGGTGCTGGGATGGTGTTGGGATGGTGCTGGGATGGTGCTGGGATGGTGCTGGGATCGTGTTAGGATGGTGTTGGGATGGTGCTGGGATTGTGCTAGGATGGTGCTGGGATGGTGCTGGGATTGTGTTAGGATGGTGCTGGGATGGTGCTAGGATGGTGCTGGGATTGTGCTAGGATGGTGCTGGGATGGTGCTGGGATGGTGCTGGGATGGTGCTGGGATTGTGTTAGGATGGTGCTGGGATGGTGCTAGGATGGTGCTGGGATTGTGCTAGGATGGTGCTGGGATGGTGCTGGGATGGTGCTGGGATTGTGCTAGGATGGTGCTGGGATGGTGCTGGGATGGTGCTGGGATGGTGCTGGGATTGTGCTAGGATGGTGCTGGGATGGTGCTGGGATGGTGCTGGGATGGTGCTGGGATGGTGCTAGGATGGTGCTGGGATGGTGCTGGGATGGTGCTGGGATGGTGTTGGGATGGTGCTGGGATGGTGCTGGGATGGTGCTGGGGTGGTGCTGGGATGGTGCTGGGATGGTGCTGGGATGGTGCTGGGATGGTGCTGGGATGGTGTTGGGATGGTGCTGGGATGGTGCTGGGATGGTGCTGGGATGGTGATGGGATGGTGCTGGGATGGTGTTGGGATGGTGCTGGGATGGTGCTGGGATGGTGTTGGGATGGTGTTGGGATGGTGCTGGGGTGGTGTTGGGATGGTGCTGGGATGGTGCTGGGATGGTGCTGGGATGGTGCTGGGATGGTGCTGGGATGGTGCTGGGATGGTGTTGGGATGGTGCTGGGATGGTGCTGGGATGGTGCTGGGATTGTGCTGGGATGGTGCTGGGATGGTGTTGGGATGGTGCTGGGATGGTGCTGGGATGGTGTTGGGATGGTGCTGGGATGGTGCTGGGATGGTGCTGGGATTGTGCTGGGATGGTGCTGGGATGGTGTTGGGATGGTGCTGGGATGGTGCTGGGATGGTGCTGGGATGGTGCTGGGAGGGTGCTGGGATTGTGCTAGGATGGTGCTGGGATGGTGCTGGGATGGTACTGGGATGGTGCTGGGATGGTGCTGAGAGGGTGCTGGGATGGTGCTGGGATGGTGCTGGGATGGTGCTGGGATGGTGCTGGGATGGTGCTGGGAGGGTGTTGGGATGGTGCTGGGATTGTGCTGGGATGGTGCTGGGATGGTGCTGGGATGGTGCTAGGATGGTGCTGGGATGGTGCTGGGATGGTGTTGGGATGGTGCTGGGATGGTGTTGGGAAGGTGTTGGGATGGTGTTGGGATGGTGCTGGGATGGTGCTGGGATGGTGCTGGGATGGTGTTGGGATGGTGCTGGGATGGTGCTGGGATTGTGCTAGGATGGTGCTGGGATGGTGTTGGGATGGTGCTGGGATGGTGCTGGGATTGTGCTAGGATGGTGCTGGGATGGTGCTGGGATGGTGCTGGGATGGTGCTGGGATGGTGCTGGGATGGTGCTGGGGTGGTGTTGGGATGGTGCTGGGATGGTGTTGGGATGGTGTTGGGATGGTGCTGGGATGGTGCTGGGATGGTGCTAGGATGGTGCTGGGATGGTGCTGGGGTGGTGCTGGGATGGTGCTGGGATGGTGCTGGGATGGTGCTGGGATGGTGTTGGGATGGTGCTGGGATGGTGTTGGGATGGTGCTGGGATGGTGCTGGGATGGTGCTGGGATGGTGCTGGGATGGTGCTGGGATGGTGCTGGGATGGTGCTGGGATGGTGCTGGGATGGTGCTGGGATGGTGCTGGGATGGTGTTGGGATGGTGCTGGGATGGTGCTGGGATGGTGCTGGGATGGTGTTGGGATGGTGTTGGGATGGTGTTGGGATGGTGCTGGGATGGTGCTGGGATGGTGCTGGGATGGTGTTGGGATGGTGCTGGGATGGTGCTGGGATGGTGTTGGGATGGTGTTGGGATGGTGCTGGGATGGTGCTGGGATGGTGCTGGGATCGTGTTAGGATGGTGTTGGGATGGTGCTGGGATTGTGTTAGGATGGTGTTGGGATGGTGCTGGGATGGTTCTGGGATGGTGCTGGGATGGTGCTGGGATGGTGTTGGGATGGTGCTGGGATGGTGCTGGGATGGTGCTAGGATGGTGCTGGGATGGTGCTGGGATGGTGCTAGGATGGTGCTGGGATGGTGCTGGGGTGGTCCTGGGATGGTGCTGGGATGGTGCTGGGATGGTGCTGGGATGGTGTTGGGATGGTGCTGGGATGGTGCTGGGATGGTGCTGGGATGGTGATGGGATGGTGCTGGGATGGTGCTGGGATGGTGCTGGGATGGTGTTGGGATGGTGTTGGGATGGTGCTGGGGTGGTGTTGGGATGGTGTTGGGATGGTGCTGGGATGGTGCTGGGATGGTGCTGGGATGGTGCTGTGATGGTGCTGGGATGGTGCTGGGATGGTGCTGGGATGGTGTTGGGATGGTGCTGGGATGGTGCTGGGATGGTGTTGGGATGGTGTTGGGATGGTGCTGGGGTGGTGTTGGGATGGTGCTGGGATGGTGCTGGGATGGTGCTGGGATGGTGCTGGGATGGTGCTGGGATGGTGCTGGGATGGTGCTGGGATGGTGTTGGGATGGTGCTGGGATGGTGCTGGGGTGGTGTTGGGATGGTGCTGGGATGGTGCTGGGATGGTGCTGGGATGGTGCTGGGATGGTGCTGGGGTGGTTCTGGGATGGTGCTGGGATCGTGCTGGGATGGTGCTGGGGTGGTGCTGGGATGGTGCTGGGATGGTGCCATTGATATTGCTCTCTCAGCGATTACGGCAAACACGACTATCCCCGCAAACACATGTGGTTGAACCAATGCTGGTTTAATGTTGGGTCATTAATCCAGCATTCATTCTACGTGTTGTGTTTGCTGGGTGTCACTTCTGTCCCTGGTGGGTCATCCTGATGGGGTTAAGCTTACACTAGATAAAGGCTGTGTACTGGAGGTAATAGTATATTATCACTGTGTGTTAATGTGTTACATTCACTATGTATGATATGATATCACTATGTGTTACAGGGACATGGTGGTTGTGTGAGGGACCTGACATTAGGTGATGTACACTGTGAAGTGGATACACTGGTCAACATTCTGTCCCTGGTGGGTCATCCTGAAGGGGTTAACCTTACACTAGATAAAGGCTGTGTACTGGAGGCACCATCAACCACTACAACAACACCACAGAGAGCGGTGAGTAAACCTGATGATAATAGTATATTATCACTGTGTGTTAATGTGTTACATTCACTATGTATGATATGATATCACTATGTGTTACAGGGACATGGTGGTTGTGTGAGGGACCTGACATTAGGTGATGTTCACTGTGAAGTGGATACACTGGTCAACATTCTGTCCCTGGTGGGTCATCCTCGAGGGGTTAACCTTACACTAGATAAAGGCTGTGTATTGGAGGCACCATCAACCACCACCACAGCACCACAGAGAGTGGTGAGTAAACCTGATGATAATAGTATATTATCACTGTGTGTTAATGTGTTACATTCACAATGCATGATATGATATCACTATGTGTTACAGGGACATGGTGGTTGTGTGAGGGACCTGACATTAGGTGATGTACACTGTGAAGTGGATACACTGGTCAACATTCTGTCCCTGGTGGGTGATCCTGGAGGGGTTAACCTTACACTAGTTAAAGGCTGTGTACTGGAGGCACCATCAACCACCACCACAACACCACAGAGAGCGGTGAGTAAACCTGATGGTAATAGTATATTATCATTGTGTGTTAATGTGTTACATTCACTATGTATGATATGATATCACTATGTGTTACAGGGATATGGTGGTTGTGTGAGGGAGCTGAAATTAGGTGATGTACACTGTGAAGTGGATACACTGGTCAACATTCTGTCCCTGGTGGGTCATCCTAAAGGGGTTAACCTTAGACTAGCTAAAGGCTGTGTACTGGAGGTACCATCAACAACCACCACAACACCACAGGGAGCGGTGAGTAAACCTGGCGGTAATAGTATATTATAATGGTTTAGTCATCATGATGAGTAAACCTCATGATAATGGTTTAGTCATCATGATGAGTAAACCTGATGATAATGGTTTAGTTATCATAGAGACTACACCTGATGGTAATGGTTTAGTCGTCACGGTGAGTAAACCTGGTGATAATGCTTTAGTCATCATGATGAGTAAACCTGATGATAATAGTTTAGTTATCATGGAGACTACACCTGATGGTAATGGTTTAGTCGTCACGGTGAGTAAACCTGGTGATAATGGTTTAGTCATCATGATGAGTAAACCTGGTGATAATGCTTTAGTCATCATGATGAGTAAACCTGATGATAATGGTTTAGTCATCATGATGAGTAAACCTGATGATAATGGTTTAGTTATCATAGAGACTACACCTGATGGTAATGGTTTAGTCGTCACGGTGAGTAAACCTGATGATAATGGTTCAGTCATCATGATGAGTAAACCTAATGGTAATTGTTTAGTCATCATCATGATGAGTAAATCTGATGGTAATGGTTGAGTCAACATGATGGGTAAACCTGGTGACAATGGTTTAGTCATCATGATGAGTAAACCTGGTGATGATGGTTTAGTCATCATGATGAGTAAACCTGTTGATAATGGTTTAGTCATCAAGATGAGTAAACCTGATGATAATGGTTTAGTCATCATGATGAGTAAATCTGATGGTAATAGTTTAGTCAACATGATAATGATTAGCTTTTATATATATATATGGATTATCTAGTTGTTGAATTATAATTAAATAAATGAAATTTATTAAATATATAATTTGTTAAAATATGTTTTAATATGTTTTATGTATATATTGAGATATACTGTAATATATAACTTTTATTTGTGTAACTGATTGTGTGAAAAGTTTTATGTTGCAAAACACGCTAGCTTGAAAACTTGCCGTAATGCTGGTGATAGGTTGGGCCAGTTCTGTCAACATTGGCCGGCAATGAGATAATATTAGCGTATTTTTAATTACAAAATCGCAATATCATTATTCTTGAATTTAATTTAAATTATTTTCTTCAGTATGAAATAAATGTCATAATTGAATCAAATGGAAGGTTACTTAGCAGGTTATATCAGGCCGTCATACGCCTATAATTAGCTTGTTGTGTAACCTCAAACCAATAACCTTTTTAACGACGCTGAATTGTTCAATTATATTTTTCTCTTATTTGTAGCTGGAATTTATAGCTTAATTTCTAGCTTTTAAATGATGAACTATAATGACATTGATGACATTAAAAATAGGCATGTCTCAAATTGATTTTTTTACTTACTGATTATCCGACACACTCCAAATATAGGTCTACTGTGCATTTTAGTGTCATTTAGTTGGCTAAACACCTGGCTGTAATAGTGTTCGGCAGTTAAAGGGTGAAATGACCTCTCTGACTCGAATTACTGTGGTCATCTATGTTTGCTCAAGGTTTGTTGGACAATGCTTGATACAATGTCTTGGACATTGGCCCGGCACAGTACTGTCACCTTAAACATCCCAGTGTTGGCGTAGTATACATGGTGGGGTAGTGTTTTTGGCACTAGCACAACATCGGTACAGCGTTGTAGGAGCGCTTGGTATCATAACGGTCCCAACTGGCATTCTGATTTTTTTCCAGTACTGGTGCAATGCCTTTTCAACTTCTAAGTGGCGTTATAGTTACGAATTTAAAATGATCTTTTTTTTTAAATCAAAATCCCACCTAATTGCTGTGACAAGAACTGATCATTATTCAAAATTCAGTTGTCCACAGAGACGCCCAGTAGCGGCATATATATATATACATGTATCCACAAAATATTTGATTCAAATTAATTGCTAAAATATTATGCATCTTTGTGCAGATTAATCATTGAGCTGAGAAGGAGGGTGTTATTGAGAGTGTGATTTTAAACTAGCGTGATATCATTGTTGAAATAACACTTTTTCCTTAAATGAGTATTATGCCTACCGTATTTTACATTCTGTTGTAAATGTTATATAAACATATCTTATTGTTTTTCCAGAGACACATATATGTCATATCTTTTAAGAATTAATGTCAATTTCTAAGAATATTAATTATCTTGCGAATTACACATGAATATATTCAACGCATGACAATTGCAGTGATGTGTATGCCAATCTAAAATGGTTCACTTTTTTATCAATTTATGTACGTAATTAAATTAGTTTAAAAATAATTTTAAAGTAATAATTTGATCAGTTTTGAATATAATAGCTAAACAGATAAAATATTAATCACACCAAAGGAATGTGAATTGGTAATTGAGTAACGAAGTACTTTCATCCCGGTGTAGCCGTTTCAGTGTACCCCCCTTTCAGCGTACCGGGGGTAAGTTGAAACTAGTTTGAGCTTACCAGGGGGGTACGTTGAAACTTATTTAAACGTACCCCCCGGTATGCTGAAACTAGAAAAATGTCAGTTTCAGGTTACCTCCCCTAGTTTCAGATTACACCGGGGGGGGGGGGGTACGTTAAAACTAGATTCATCGTACCGGGGGTTCGTTGAAACTAGTTTTAAAGTACCCCCAGTAATTTGAAAGTGGAAAAATCTACTTTTAATCATACCCCACCCACCCTTTACAGGGCCTACACCAAATATGATTATTGTTGACTTTTTAAGTACTGTTATGCATAGATTAAAGTAGATGAGTCGCCATGCTTTGATGAGTACACATGATTGGCCCACCCACATGCACAGCAGGGTCAACGTCCACATGCATGAGGACCGCAGCCATGTATATATTATTGTTCAGTGAATCAAACCCACCCAACTGCTTTAAATTAATAATGTACAGTCAAATCTATTTGTTCCAAAACGTAGTATTATAATTTAGGAAATTATATAATATTATGAATATTGCATACATTTTTCGGATTGTGGGTGTAACTCGGGGTCTAACGTTACTGTATCTGTGAGTTTGTTTTTTATGCGCCGGTAATGTGATTGTGCGGTTATAGATGACTGGCATTGCATATGTTGTAAGCATGTGGGCAAGGTATCATCTGCATTGACCCATTAAGTTTTCTGGTTATTTTGCATAAACCTCTCACACTCTCTGTCTATCAGCATCAACCCCATTCAATCTGTTGTTATTTTATTACTGAAATAAATATATCACGTCCTACGAAAATAGACAATTGGCACCAGTCTTTATCACAGGGGGGAAACGTGGCCAACGTTACATCTGCAATAGATGTATGGAGATTAAAGTGGTTCCATACATCGTGCTAACATTTTTGTTTTTCGTTAGTTGCCATAGAAATCAAAGGGTTACATGGATGATAAAGGGTTTCGAGACATTGCGCTAACAATAATGTTCTCGCTAGTTGCTATAGAGATTAAAGGGTTATATGGAGATTAACGTGATTTGAAACCTCGTGCTAATATATATTTTCGTTAGTTGCACCAAAGATGAAAGGGTTGTAACTATGGAGATTAAAGTGTCACCAAGAACTCCCAATATAATAACTTATCGTTATCATTGAAATTTAGCGGTTAAAATTGAGGGGGTAATTTGAAACTAGAAGGGGTAACTTGAGACTATTTTCAGATTACCCCCGGGGGTAACCTGAACAGGGGGGGGGGGGG